>CAIGRB010084213.1:6024-23640 GCA_903798255.1 Fraxinus quadrangulata | reverse complement strand
TCCCCCAAATGGAGTATGTTTTCAAAGGGCTTGAACAAGACCCACAAATAAATATAGACATACAATGACTCCATTGGTTGATCCACTTCACTACTAGCCAGTTGTATGTGTGTGTAAATTATATATTTCTTTGTGGATTATAATTTAGATTTTAAATTAAATTAAATTCAACAATTAATTTTAATCATACATTTAACCCTTATTTGTCTATCATTATTTCAAAAAATTATTTGCTACAGTAAGATTATTTATCAAATATTCACCCAATAAAATATTCTACACACAAACCAATAAAATTACTTTACTTTTCAACCACACATTCTCCAAAAAATACGATTCATTACTCTATTTTTCTCCCAATAATGAGATCCAAAAATTTTCAATCACACCTTCTATCCCTCTTTGGTAGTAATTAAAATTTAGATTTTAATATAAATCAAAGTTAATAATTAATTTTAACAACATATTTTGTAGGTTTCATAACATTTCAACTGCACATTTTATCAACTTTTATTAAAATCTACTAAAAAACTGATTTTAATCCCTATCAAACTGGGGCTTAACGATACTGGCGCATGGGCTGAGCCAAGGAGTATCCTAGGATGGCCACGGGCCACAAAGTTCCCCTTTTTATTTTTTGGTTATTTTATATTTTTATATTGTAAAATAAAAGATAATAAAGGAAAATCCTTTTAACTTACAAAATATAAATTGTTGGTAGTCTAATGGTAATTCTCTCTCTCTCTCTCTCTCTCTCTCTCTCTCTCTCTCTTTTATTTTTATCTCTACACACAAGGTTGTAAATCCTCCTACCACAATTTTATTTTAATTTTTATTTGGCCAATTTTGTTCAATTAGTTCCCAACCTCACAACCTCTAGAAGAATTCGTTAAATATTTGAAATCACTCTTTAATCTCTATCCTTAAGTTTCATTTGCATATTTCGTTCTTATTACGTTATTTCATTAACATTAGCATAAAGTTTTTCCTCGTGTAAGATGCACGGACTAATT
Organism: Fraxinus quadrangulata; assembly: GCA_903798255.1. Classification (NCBI taxonomy): domain Eukaryota; kingdom Viridiplantae; phylum Streptophyta; class Magnoliopsida; order Lamiales; family Oleaceae; genus Fraxinus; species Fraxinus quadrangulata. Next base: position 22,627 of record CAIGRB010084213.1, on the reverse strand, counting down.
TTTACGGATAAAATGAGCAAGATATACTTGATACGTAACCTAATTTTTTAATATAATTCATTTTCAATTCCTAATAACTTTGTTGTTTACTTCAAATGCCGCTCTCCTTCCCTTGCTAGCTAGTGCTAATTATTGATCTCGATTATTATAGTACCGTCGACCGTTGTTGAGTTCCCAAATTAAAAAATCCTAAATGTGTGCATTCGAATGGTTAATGAATTTTTTAAGGTCAACAATAATGAATAAAATTGCAGTTTGTGGGTATTCGGTCTTCCCAGGAGCCCATTGTTTGGTGATTGGGAAGGAATCTCCATTAAACTCATAGCATTCACACTGGCTATGGAGACAATTTAACAAAAATGCCCTCCGAATTGCTAATTATCACATGTTGCCGTGTAGGGATTTCTTGCTACCCTTGTAATTTTTTCACTTTTTACTTTTTACTTTTCAATTTAAGATTTTCTTTTTATGTTTTATATTAAAGGAATATCTAATACAAGTTTTCCCAATAAAGAATGAATGAATACAAAAGGTGAAGTTGAGAGAAATTGGGAGAGGAGAATATAAACGGCTGCAGTTAAAAAGAAATTAAATAGATTAAAATAGATATTTCTAATAATCCTTTAAAATAGATGGTAATTGCATACGATATTCAAATCAAGGTGTTAAATAAATAATTGTTCGAAAAGTTTGACGAAAAAATTGACATAATGTCACATGACATTCTATCATCGAATACAACCAATTTTTTCATCAATTTATCTTCTGCCACTACTTTATTTGTCGTTGTATATGTCAATTCATTCTGACAAAATGACATATTTGAGTTTCTATATAATTTTTTTTAATATACTAAAACAGATGTTCTAAATAACTATAAATTATATAGTAAAGGTATAAGATAATCTAATTCCGATCAACTCAAAACCACATCGTTAATCAAAATTTATTTTATCAAAATCCGGTAAGAAAAAGTAAAAACATTAAAATAGATCTCCCTAGGATATACAACAAATATATACGCCAAATTAAGTTTGACTAAGGCCCCAAAACTACAACATTTGTCACTATTGTTAACTTCATTACGAAGATATTAAATGTATTAAAAGGGATATTTTATATAATTCTCTAGTTAAATAGTTAATATATTCAACAATTTAATCCTGTCTAGGGCGTATATTTTCATGCCCATTGGACGTCCCAACAGAGGAAACTAATTATGCTCGACGGACCTACTCGGTAGAGGTTATCGTGATGCAACATTCTTCTATCACAATCTTATCGTCTCCCATAACATACTAAATANTAAAGAAAACATAACTTTGTATACATATATTTTGATTCGTCTTACAATGCACTCAACTTCTGGTTTTAGATCATTAAAAATCCTCATATCCTGTGTCATTCATATGTGGTAAAGTCATTCATATGTGGTAAACGGTAGCTGTAAGTATAATTCTCTTGACTTTACTTTACCAAGTCGTATCCTGAGCTTCCTTTTTAATCCATTTCAAAGAGCTTGACAAAGTAGACATTACGTGTGATGGCCAGCTAACCGCGAATCTGTCCCCAAACTAAGTTGCTGAACGGACCCTGAAAAAATTAGTGTTGTGCAATTTCTTCCGTCTCTCCGCGAAATATGCAATTCATGTCCAATTTCATGTGTTGTAGTCTTTAGTTAGTAATCTGGAGTGAACTCTAACCAAAGAATGAAAGCATGCTTCGGGGTGATGGAGGCATTCCAAACAATGGATGCCCAAACTGCCTTGGTCCCTCGAGCCTGAAAAATTCATACGCTGCATTGGTGCTGAATATGTCTGCCACAATCCCAATTCCAGCCTAAATGCACCGTTCAGATCCTACGATGTCGTCCTTGATTTTCCAGCACTTTTTTAAGCAGGGGAGAGTTATATTTTTTCACCGTGCATTTTTAAATGTTCATCCCACGAAGGTGCACCTGAATGACCGATCGAAACCGAATAGTATCTTTTTTACTAGGAACAACACTTCCTCCTGATTAATCACACCCTTGCCATGACCTCTTCTGCCCTCCTCACCATCCCCCTTCACCTCTCCTACCATTCCTTTCCCCTCGAACAATGAATATGGTCTCACGTTGAGCTCAAACAAATCGGTCACACTTGTTTATAAACTTCCTATAAAAAATAAATAAACTAAAAGAATTATTCTAAATGTATAACAAATTCACTCTTACCAAGTCTCAAAACCATAATATTTGTACACTTAATTCTTAACTTCGTTTACATAGAAATTAAATAGATTGTTGACAATTTAATTTCGTCTAAGACCGCAAAACCACAAACTTTGTCACACTCGATTTAGTACGTGCATGTTTAGGAAGTGTTAAATTATTATTGCGAATCCTATCTTTTTCCTTGCACACCCCACTCAGCTGAATGGTGGTGCAGACTGCAGACGATTTGGTATTCAATTTTTACTCACATACAATTGTAGAAATTCATGGATTAAAGGCCAAGAGGTCAATTTTGTCATTTCATTTAAAATCATCGCACCGAAAAGTCAATGCAATACAAAATCCTGCGACTTACAAACCAACCGGCTTTTTAAATCCTCACCTACCTTGAAAATGCCCGTCGTTTATTCCATCCACACTAATCCTAGCCGTCCAGTTTTGATTTCAATATTGACCGTCGATCATTTCAATCCAACGTCTCTCATTCAGTTACTAGAACCTTCTCTCACTTCAGCCTTATTCCCCCCATATATTTATTACCCCACATACATTTTCATCTTCAGTTTCACTTGTGCTCGCCACGCTCTATTGCTTCCTAGGGTTTATACATTTCTCTAAGTTCAGTTTGCTTTTCAGATAAGGATTTATCAACCCTTTTTATAAGTGGTAATGTTCGCTAGCTTTGACTTTTTGTTGAAATGCTCGTAATTATGTATTTTTTTCGTTTATGATTTTGATTTTCTGTGTGATTGTATGAATGAATCTGACTGTAGATAAGCTGAAAATGGTGAAGAACTACCCAACCGTGAGCGAGGAGTACCTGAAGGCCGTTGAGAAATGCAAGAAGAAGCTCAGAGGCCTCATCGCCGAGAAGAACTGTGCTCCTATCATGCTTCGTCTTGCGTAAGTGCACACCTCTTTTCTAGATTTAATTATTTTTTTGGGATATAAAGAATTTTAGAATTTAGATTTGCGGACGTGTTGATTGGTGTTTTGTTAACGCTTTCAGTTTACAGAACGATATTTCCATAGGCTACAAGGAACTCTATCGCTATGTTAGCAAATCGGGTTAACTTAGTGAATCGATCAAGAATAGAGTTATGAAAATTTGTAGGTTTGACCTGAAAAGTCAACTTCTGAAGTTTGTAGGTTGAGTTTGACCAGAAAAGTCGGAACAGGACATTCGACCTAAATGGAGTATGAAATATCGGAGTTGCTAAATACATGATGTCCGTGTGACACTTTTGCGTCCTCCTATAGGCTTGCCGGAACTGGATCCTGAACATGGTGTACAAGTGCGTTGACATTTGAGATAATGTTTGTTGGTTTCTTAATCTATTTTGTACTCAGTGAAATGATAAGATGAGCACAAATATAAAGTTTTTTCCTTCATTGGATGGTATTAAAGATGTAAAAGAATAAAGGGAAGGCTTCTTGACCCTCCGATTGTGGAGTTAATGAACATTATTTTCTTAGAAGATCATATGCTATTTGATCAATGCCATTATGCCCTTGATCTTCGCTGTCTGTCTAGATTTGTGCAGCCACGAGCTCACCTGGCATTTGATAGGATAGATTTAAAATGTCACCAGACCGACTCTGGTTGCCAATACAGCTAGTTCATATCTGTGCATTTTATTTGTATTTATGAGATTTACTACTTACGCAAACGTATTTTATATGCCTGTATGTGCAGTGTAATGAATCATATTGCTTTTTGGTTGATTATGTTGATTTGTGTGGAGTTTGATGATGTTGGAAATTTGTCGTGTTTGTAATGTAGATGGCACTCTGCTGGTACATTTGATGTATGCAGCAGAACTGGAGGTCCTTTTGGGACCATGAGGTTCCCTGCTGAGCTGGCTCATGGAGCCAACAATGGCCTTGACATTGCTCTCAGGCTCTTGCAGCCCATCAGGGAGCAATTCCCTATCCTTACTCATGCTGATTTCTATCAGGTAGTTAAGAAAATTTATAATATGGAATTCATTTGGGTTGTTATATAAAATATCGTTTAGAGAGTGAATTATTTTCATCCTCATCTTTAGTTGGCTGGCGTTGTTGCTGTTGAAGTTACTGGAGGACCCGAAGTTCCATTCCATCCTGGAAGGCCGGTCAGTGATTTCTTTAACTCAAGTGATGCATTTAACAATTTCCTGTTTATAACCTGCACATATGAATTGGAATATGGACATTTTTTGAGTTATGATGTAGTGTATTAATTATTAAGAATCTGCTTTAAGCATTAACATAAAGGCTTATGAAACTGTAAATTCATGAATAACATTTTTATTTAGAAGTTTGTCCTAATCAAATTCTTCACATATTATAGTGGTTCCCAAGTCAATTGTATTAATTGGAACTTAATTAGTTTACTTGGAACCCTGATTTCTCAATTGTTTATAATGATAGAAAGTCAAAACAGCTAGTTTCTCCATCTTTCATACTTGTTACAAATAACAAAAATATTATGGATAATTTATAGTAAAATTCTATATCCTCTTGTTGTCTCATCGTTAGGTAGAATTGTTTTGCAAGGACAATTAATCTTTTTTATACTTTTGTTATGACTTGAAAGACATTGTATTTCATTGTTATATAAATACATCTTTTGACGTAACATGCAATATATCAAATCTCAGGACAAGGCAGAGCCTCCTGTTGAAGGTCGTTTGCCTAATGCTACCAAGGGTGAGTCGAATTACTGTTTTCGTCCAAGTATTGTTTGTGAATAGGAACCTGAGATAATCTCGACTTAATATCTTAGTTTTATTAGAAGTTTCTAACAGGAAAGTGTCTTTCTTAAATTATGAATACAGGATCTGATCACTTGAGGGATGTTTTCATCAAGCAAATGGGTTTGAGTGACCAGGATATTGTTGCACTCTCTGGTGGCCACACACTGGTCTGTTTACTTGTATACCAAATGAAAAATCTTGCCAGCAATTTGGTATAGCAGTTTTAATGATGATTTTATCTTTCTAACAGGGACGTTGCCACAAGGAACGATCTGGATTTGAGGGACCCTGGACCACAAATCCCCTCATCTTTGATAATTCTTATTTCAAGTAAGATCTGTTTGTATTTGTTTCCACTTGCAGTTTTAGAACCTTTTCTTTCGATGACTAATAATTGGGACCGTATTTGTCTTTCAATAGGGAGCTTCTCAGTGGAGACAAGGATGGCCTCCTGCAGTTGCCGTCTGACAAGGCCCTACTCTCTGATCCTGCCTTCCCCCCACTTGTGGAGAAATATGCTGCGGATGAGGATGCATTCTTTGCTGATTACGCAGAGGCTCACCTGAAGCTTTCTGAATTGGGATTTGCTGATGCCTAAGCTGTTGGGAATATGATAACAAAGTAGGAGTGACCTTTTGCTCGTTTTTATGGATGTTTTGGATTTTGAAAATGATGCTCTCGATCAATTTATGGTCATTATTTCCCTCAAAAATAAAATAGTGCAGAATTATTTCCCGTTGTGCTTGTTTCCTTGTTTTCGTGCTGATATTGGATTGAGGAAAGTTATTTAGCACCACTGTGTTACAACATTAGTTTAAGTGTCATTGAATGAAAGATACAATTAAATAAATCATATAATTTTGCCTTGTATTTAACATGTCGACATAGACTGGTGCTTTAGTACATGCTAGATGGCAATTGGATATATTTTGATTTGGTGGGTCGTGGATGGTCTTTTACCCAATATTTTGCGCCGTGGAGCCCAATTGAAATTATAACAAGCCCAAAAGTAATAATCAATTTACTTTTTAGACAGTTTTTTATTTTTATCTTTGTGTTAAAAAAAAGTAGTTAAAATTAATTTTATTTCTCATTCTCTAGAAATGAAAAATGCTAGAAAGTTATTATTGAGTAGAACGTGTAACGTGACAACCTTTATTATGAATCATTCAAATTTAACGTTGTTGGGCGTGGAAAGACGCTGCTTTTCAGGAGGGAACGAGAAAGCCATGAGAGCTTTCCAGGATGTAACAAGAAATCTAAACATATCCCTCGTGAACATTCCAGTTAATGCTTGTCTTTTTCATCGCCTTTTCCAACTTCTCGATTTCGACAACGTGATAAAGCGTTCATACCACTCTTGCATCTTGGCTCTTTAAATGGATGTGTATACATGAGAAAAGCAAGACTCCATAGGCTTATTAGTAGGTTAGACAATTCAATGAACATGTTACCTCAATATGCACCGGGAAAAATTCACAAGTCAGACATTAAGCATGGGGAAATTCAATTTTCAGGTTTTAATTTTCAAAATTCAACACTTGTATTAATTAATTAATTAATTAAATATACTAAGTTCACAATTATATAATTAATGATTACATGTGCGTATTTATAGGTTACAACTTATTTTTTTGTCACATATTATCAAATTAATTGGTCATAGATTATTTCATGGTCACAATAAAAAACTTTGATAAGTCATAAATAAAAAAATTTAGTTACAGACTTTTAAATTAGTTGGTCAAAAATTATTTTTCAGTCACAAATTATTCAATTTTCAGGTCACAAATAACTAAATAGTTGACCACATACCACAACTACCAACACTACCGCCACCATCTTGCAACCACCACCACCAACACAATCTAATAGCGCATCCATCATCAACACAACCCCACATCCAACAACACAGACACAGCCTCAACAACCCACAACCACCATCGACCATTTCACTTTCAACGGTGAACTGCCTGCAGCAATGCGAACTGAGCACCACACACAGATCTGAGCGTCACTTTGGACGGAATATTAGATCATATGCCCCAATTCTAGCTTCAGATCTTAGATGCCGCACAGGAGCGCAAGGCGACAACGACGATTTGCCACATTGAACCTACTTCTAGCTTTTATGGTGCCCCCTTTTGTCGGAGAACCTGTAGAGGTGCAATGCTGCTTGTAGAGGCGCTGCCTCGTACAACTTTAGAGTTGTGCCTCAGTGCGTTGAGGCACAGAAGGCGACGCTGCACCTCCAATGTCACAATGTGATAGTGATGTTGGGGGAAGGGGTGGATGGTTGTGGAGGAGGGAGAAGTGGTGGTGGAAGAGAAATGAGTTTATGATATACGACAACGATGAAGGAAATAATTTAAGGTTTGTAATGAAGTTGGAGTGCATAAATTTTATAATATTATTAATAATTTAATTAATACCTGATTTTTGATTAAATAAACCTCGCGCCTGATTTTTGAATTGAAAAACTTAAAACATCTATTTATATGTAATTTCCTCTATGCAAGAGGCCATTTTAGACCGAGTGACCCGGCATGTGACAAGCATGGCTTGACCCGTGAAGGACCGAGTTGTGGGCTATCCCGCTTACACGCCATGGCCCATCAAAAATAAAATCAAGAAAATGTGTAAAAGCTTGTGGGCCAGCCCAGATAAATATAGTCTATGTATACCTATAGGAAAGGGCCGTGCTGGGGCAAGAAGTGATCACATGGGCCATCTCAAAACCGGACAGCCCAACTCACAGTACTAGACAGGTTTATATAGTGACTAGATTCTTATAGTCAGCATGGGAGATAGTGATTACTGAATACATCGTCAATAGAATTAGAACTACTCTCCACTTGTACATTGGCCATCTCAAAACCGGACACCCCACCTCACAGGACTAGACAGGTTTGTATAATGACTAGATTCTTATGGTCGGCAAGGGAGATACAGTGAATACTGAATACATTGTCAATAGAATTAGAAGACAGCCATACTCTCCACTTGTACATTAACTTTTCTGCTGCCACTATCCTCCCAACTTCAATTTCCAACTACTTTTCTCTACTTGTTCTTTTCAGCAATGTCAAGTGGAGATAAGCAACTATCAACTTGTCCACAAGACAACACATTGAAAAAAAAAAAAAAAAAAAAATTCAACAGAATATTCGACTTCATTCAGGAAAATAGTGGCGAACAGCAATCCAATCTATATATCAGTTACATGAAAATTTACACTCCCGAGAGGAAGAACTAGTTTCAATTATACGACGACACTAACATCCCTATTCAAAACGCTGTAACAATTTATCTTTGCTTGTTATCTTCTTGCACGTTCACACGTGTTAATGTGTCACCAGAAAGTTTGATCAATCACGCATATATTATCCAAAACAACTATACAGTCACTGTCCGAGTTCTTGAGATCATTACCTGTTGGGATCAGCAATTTATTACAGTGGAGAAGCAGAAGGTCTCGGATAAGCAGCAACAGCGTTTTTATCGATGGCATCGCCGGTACTTCGTCTACGTTGTCTCTGCCTGTTGCTCATTTTACTGCTAATGTTCTCTACATTTTTCAAATCCTGAAGTTGCTCCAGTTCTTTGGCTATTTCGTCCATGGTTGGCCTCAACTTAGGTTCGATGCATATGCAACGCAATGCAAGGGTAGCCACGCGTTGAGCCACATCCATTGAGTACTGGCCTTCAAGGCGATTGTCTAGAACTCGAAAAAGTTTACGCTTGTTTGCTAGGTAGGGTTTGGCCCACTCCACCAACTTGCGTTCTCCAGATGGCTTGTTTTTGTCAATTGCTCTCCTGCCAGATATCATTTCAAGGAGAACGACTCCATAACTGTACACGTCACTCCTAGCAGTTAAATGACCTAATTCCAAATAAAAATAGTAATGTTTAAATTATAGTAATGTTCAACAAGAAAGCAGAATCATACAACTTGATGAAGCTAAAAATAAAGGTACAACTAAGTCACTTGGACAAGCGTACTAATGTGGTGGTCTATAAGCGAATGAACTGATAAAGAAAAGATAACTACTGAGAGCATTTTTGGCTAAGCTTAAAAATAAGTAAAATTTACTTCAAAGCACCTTGCGTTCCCAAACATGTTTAAATTAAAGTATTTTATCTAACATTCTAGTTAAAAAAAATAAAGTTGCTAGTTTCCAAAGTAAATCTTTCTATTGAAAAAATTGACTTATTTACTTATAACTTTTTAAGCTTAGCCAAGCTTTCGCAAGTTGCAATTTTAGTAGGAAGAGGTCTCCACCAAATTGCCACTTGGATGTGGTCCTTGAACAAGGAGATATTCCACTCCAAGAGGGAAGTCGTTGTTTAATTATCTTTATACTTCTTGAAGGGTGTATCATTACAAGACAGGGATAGTTGATAATGAGCCACACAATTGGGACAAAGTGACATGTTTCAAACCCGTACCAGTCGCTAGATATTCTGGAGCTGCATATCCGTAAGTTCCCATAACCCTTGTGGACACATGGCTTTTATCACCTGTCGGCCCATCCTTGGCTAACCCAAAGTCACAGAGTTTTGCATTGTAGTTCTGCCATATCATATGATAAAAAATTTAATAAAATTAGCCGAGGTAACCTGAAGTTTCTTGGAATACGTAATGTACTTCTTTTGGCCCAATAAGTGACAGGATTATTTACCGAATCAAGTAATATGTTGGAAGTTTTTAAGTCTCTGTAAATAACTTTCGTTTCGGCATTGTGAAGAAAAGCAAGCCCGTTTGCAGCTCCAAGAGCAACCTTAAGGCGAAGACTCCAAGAAAGAGGCTGGAAATAAGAACCTCCTGTTACATTGAAGTTGCTACGTCAATTTAATAACAATTGTTTGGATATTTATATACATATTTGCAAAAATGAAGACTCACTCCTAAACAGATGGTTCTCTAAGCTGCCTCGAGGCATGAATTCATACACCAAAAGGCGATGTTCATCCTCCAAGCAATAGCCAATCAGTTTCACAAGATGAGGATGAGAAAACTGCCCCAAATAGTTCACCTCTGCCTATAAGCACAAACAAAGTAAATTAAAGTCCATTTGTAATTGAAAATTTTTATGCACGAGTTGAAATTTCGATTTAATGATTTAAACTTCAGGGAAACTCACCAACCACTCCCGGTGGCCCTGAAAACTTTCCTGGTGAAGCTTTTTTACTGCAATAACCATGCCGGTCCCAGCCTTAGCCGCAGCAAATGAGTTCTCGTCAATCCAACCCTTAAAGACTGAGCCAAATCCGCCTTCTCCGAGTACACTGTCGGGCCGAAAGTTCCGAGTGGCGATCTTGAGATCAGCAAAATTAAAGTTCTTCAGGTTTGAAGCCTGCAAGATCTCGTACTCACTCCGAGGAGTAGGTGGCACCGATACTGACAAGAACTTGCTGCTCGAGTTGCTCAAATCGCTTCCACTCGTCCTCTCAAATTTTGAATTTTCCCCTAACAAATTCAATCAATAAAATATTTATAAAATACTAAGAATCACTGTGCTTTTTTCTGTAGAACAACACGTTCATAATTCCCTATTAAACATCTTGAACCTCATCCTTGTTTTGTGAAACTACCAATTCACAGAGGAAATTTGAAGCTAATATTTAACAAAATAAATGGGAAAACTAAAAAATATTGAAGAAGTTACTCTTAGCGTCTACATAAGCAGTAAAATTTGATACAGAACCAACACAAACTGTCCTGATTGATAACCAAATACAAAGTTCTTAACTCTGTATAGATAAATCTTACCACATAAAAAATTAAAAAAAAATAATCAAAAATACCTTTTATTGCACAAATTAACAAGAGTTCTTGAAGATTCTAAAGGAAATATATCCCTGTAAATATTTACCTGTACGAGTTGGGCTGCTTTCAGCTTTGACTCTAGCACTCAAACAAATCCCCATGGGAAAAAAGAGAACCCGCCTTTCTAAGTGAATTCTGAAGATCATAAAAGGATTCAAAAAGTCAGATCTAAGGCATGAAAATAACAATAAAATATATTTTAAGAAAAGCCCAGAAACATATATGAATTGAAGAAAATAAATGCCAGCCTCTATTTCTTGAAAATAAGCTCTGGCAGAAAAAGAGAAACAGAAAAAAGATGGGATTCTCGTGTGTGAAAGAGGGAGAAGAGAGCAGACTAATGCATACTCAGTGGGGGGGTACTGTGATGGTCGGAAGACGAAGGTATTACTGACCTTAAACCTCTTACTCTCTCTATATGTATATGTGCATAAATTGACTGCTGACGATAATGTTCCCGGCTTGAACCGCTCAAGATTTATTTTAGTGGCTCGGCTAAATTACGCCCCACTATTTGTTTAACAAAATAAAAAAAAAATTCTCCTTTTGGTGAATAAATAAGGTAAATTTCACCAGGGGTCCCCCTCCACCTTTTATAAGCGTGACACCAATGTCTCTAACTTAACCGTTTGTTGCATTCATGCCCTGTTTAATGGAAAATGTTTATTTGAAGTTTGAACATTGAATGGACACATAACATATATCGAACAAAAGGGTAAAATTGTTCAAAACATCTAAACGATTGATTACTTCAACTTCCATTTGAAATTCGAATAAAGTAAAATTTCTTAGAATTCATGAAACATACATACTTATTTCAACTCGTTTCGACTTCACGCATGTTTATGCTTAGCTCATCTGTGTTTGAGTCTTATAGCCTTCTATTCTTTTTATTACATATCATTATTTTCATTGCCTCTTTTTTTTTTGGGGGGGTCCTTTTGCAATATTCTTGTATCCCAACGTGCACTGTGTGACAAGGGCATTAATCTAGACAACACAATTAATGGGCCACGAGCAAGTGGGTGCACCCTTCAAGGAAGATGGTTGGCTGAAACAATGAAGTCAAAACCAATGGAAATCATTAGCCTCGAGTATCTTCTGAATACAAAAGGTCCAAAAGAAAAGAGAGGACTTTTTTAGAAGCGCAAACAGTACAATTTGGTTTTCTTCATTCATCACGTACTTTTACTTATCCATATGATACAATTCAATTCCACGCTTCATTATTGATGCAATATGATGCAATCGATAATTGAATCGACTCATGATATGCGCAAACTCAATTTATGCGAACCATAACTAGGAAAACGAAGAAAACGAAAATGGGGCACGGTAAGCCTCACCTTAAATTTGCTTTTTAGCCCCCGTTTGATACTCATTGTTTTCTCTTTCTTTATTTCATACACACATTCTATCAATAAAATAATATTACACATAAATTCAAAAATTCTCCTTACTTTTTAACCACACAATCTTCTATCAATCACTATTTTAATAATTATTTTTCAAACAAAATGAGTGTCAAACAGGTCCTTAATATGATAAACAATCATTTTTAGCTACTTATTTTAAGTCCATCATTTAACAATTTACATTTTGAAATATGGTTGACATGGTCGTGATTTCTTCATAACGATATAAGAACCGACGAAATGGCATAATTGGAGTAATTTTTTTAAAATTCTTTTGGAATTCAAGTGGTCTAAATTCCACTCTGTCCACACCTAAATTTGAGTAGAGTGTAAAACGCAAAAGAATATATACGAACAGGTAAGCCAAAATTTTAGCTTTTGATTTGTATGACTATCTATGATGTAATATCTTGATCATGACTTACGAAGACTCTACATCTATTGCCACCTGATCAAATCAGGACCGTCAAAGTCGCATACTACATTCAATCATGTTAAATTATTTGATAATTAGGGTGTGTTTGAGTCATGTTACTTTTGAAGAATGTATTTTAAAATAGTAGATTGATGGAAAATGTGTAGTTAAAAAATAAGGAAAATTTATTAATGTGGTGAAAAATATTATTTTATTGAAGAATGTGTGGTTGAAAATGAGTAAAAATGATAGTACAAATTTTAATGTGACTCAAACAGAGGCTTAATATCAATCAAATACTTTTACTTAGCTCTGGACTTCATTATTTCACATTTTAATGAAGATAATAGTAAGGAGATGTTTACCGTTTTCAAACCGTTTTCTGTTTTCGATTTTTCAAAATAGTGAAAATGCGTTCTCTTTCCTATTTTCAAAAACACGTTTTTTAGAACAAGTTAAAATTTTGCAAAGATAATCCAAAACAACAAATTTGTCATTTTGAATGTTTTCACTTATAATCAAATCAAAATTTCCAAAACGCGTTTTTTGTGTTTTCATTACGCGGTAGGCTTCATTGAGAGAGAGAGAGAGANTTTTGAAAATAATTTTTCAAAATGTTAAAAAGAACACATTTTCAACAATCTCAAAATGGACACTTAAAGCATAAAATTCACAATGAATTCAAAACTTAAAACATAAAAGTAAAATACAAATAAAACAACGCCTAATTTTTTAGATAATGTGTGGTTGAAAAAGAATGATAATATTTTTAAATGTATGTTTGATAAAAAGAGAGAAAAAAATGAATTTTAATTTAAAATCGTGAGATATTAATTAGAGTAATTATTTATATAAGAACCATTATATTGACACTCCTTGGCTGGACCGTATCTTAGAGCACATGCATGTTTGCCAAGTGTCCCACAGAGCTGTGGCTCGGCTTGGTATCAATTAATCTTGAAAATTCACTGTGAAAGATAAGGAAGAATTACAGTTGAGATCCCCAACCTATTTGAAATGCAATAAGCGTATCCCCAAAGTTTAATTTCGTACCAAAAAGGTCCCCAATCTTTGAGTGAGCAATGCTATCAAATGAATGTCAGTAATTTTATTACACGTAGGTCCTCAATAGAAAGTTTCTAATATTATGATGTTATCATTGCACGAATCATTCTTTGGAGGGTAAAATAATAAGAAATTAATTTTAAAAAGAGAAGAAGCATGTGAATGAAAAAGAAATCAAACCTGATTCCACGTCTCGTCCTCCAACTCTCAATTTTGGTGAACTGAGCTACTATTTTCAGCCTATTTACAAAGATCATGTTTTACTTAAATAGAATTATGCAATTTTCATTATTTTCAAAATATATTTTTTTCTTCTTTCTTTTCAATTACACATTTTCAATAAAATTATATTACATGCAAATCCAATTTTTTTTCTTATTTTTTAGTCACATATTATTCATCAAATCACTATTTCAAAACGTATTTTGACAAACGAATGAGGCTCAAACAAGTCCTATATTTTTAGTAATGTAATGTAATGTGTAGTTAAATTTTAGCGTCTGTTTGGAAGGGATTTTCCCAATATTTGAAGCAATTTTATAACTGTTGGACAACTCAGAAGTGGGGCCCAATTGTAGCTTTTGGCTTTGTTTGCCCTTCCTCTAAATTATCACAATTTTCAAAGATGTCCTTTAAGAATATTCAAAATATGATGATTGGAAGAAATGTGTACAAAATAATTCAAAGTAATAAAAAGGGTAATATAGACTTTTACCATTTTTTAGGTGATAGTTTCTATCGATGGCTTAAATGCCGGGCAGCAATGGAAAGGCAGACCACGGTCATATTTGGGCTAAAAATTTTGGGTAAATCCCTTCACCTTTAATCCGAACCAAATAAAGAACTTTTGGTCCCCTTCAAAATTTTGTTAGAAGTATTTGGTTGACCAAACCGTCAATTTTGAACGTGTGGGTCCCATAGCAGCTGGTACCAATTCAACTTTTTGAATGGGATAGGCGCCGCGTCGTTTTGACCATTGTTAATTGACAATTATACCCCTCACCTCATTGTGCAATATGCTTAAACCACCCGTTTGACGACCACACTATCGGGGAAAAAAGGATTTGGAATAATGATTTTTAGGAGAATATATCGTTAAAAAGTAGCAAAAAAAATTAGAATTATATTTACAATATTTAATTTTGTGAATATCTGATTGAAAATAAGTATATATAGAATATTTTTAAAAAATATATGATTGTCCAACATGGGCTAATTAGTTGTTTATTAATCACCTTTAGATGATAATCAACAATATTGGATGTTACATGGACAATATCAAATATAGAGCTTGTTCAGGTCGGATTAAAATTTGATTTTAATTTAAATTAAAGTCAAACAATCAATATTAATCATATCTTTCACGGATCACACATCTTTTTAACCATACATTTCAAAAAATTATATCGCAATCCACTAAAAATTTAATTTTAATCCCACTAAACACCCTCATAATTGAACTCATGATGTATAAGTAGCAAAATTCTTATTCAAAAGAATCGATGAGCGTGAAGATTTTTCAGTATGATTTCAGGGGTATTAGAGTACTTTAACACTAGGCCCATGTTTCGTACGTATTAAAATTTTCATTTTCATTATTCTACTCATTTTCAATCACACATTTTTCAATAAAAAAATATTTTTCGTCACATCAATAATTTTTCCTTCTTTTTTAATCATAAATTCTCTATCAATCTATTATTCCAAAATACATTCTTTCAAAATAACGTGGCTCAAACACACCCTATAAAAGCTACAAAACTCCCATACTCGTTCCCAATCAACACGCATAAAATAATACTTATCCCAACTCAGACGTTGAAGTTGTCGTCAAATTGCCCAAATCTTTTCAATTTCCTCAAAATTCATCAAAACAGGAACTTACCTCAAGAATTTACGTAACCCAACTTAAAATTTTCTTCAAAATTCAAGAATATTTTGAAGCAGATGTGGGGCCAAGAAAGCCGTGCACCTGTGGCCGTCGGAGCCGGAAATTTTAACTGGGTAGCTAGTGATTGGCTGCACAGACGAAATGGCAGCATCATCGGCGGCGAGTTTGCTGGTAATAGTTCAGAAAGTGAGCATGACTTGGCTACTATGGTGAAAGATTTCTGTGAAATTGGCAGTGCCGGAGCTGATAGTTGGTATAGCAGCGACAGCAATTCTAGTTTCTCCGACCTCGCTTTCCTCTCCGACAAGATCTCGGTTAGTTCCTTTTCATAAAATTACTTATATTATGCAAGCGGCTTTCTTTAGAAAGATTGAATTGTAAGAAATGTACTGCATGTCTTCAATTGAAAATCGTATGAATGATGAGTGCGAAATCGACATGTTTTAGTTAATGTGATTTGGGTTTAGTACTTGTAAAATACTGGATATCAGATAGTTACGAACCAGGTTGCAGTAAAAGAATTTCTTCTCTTCTCTTCTGGGATCAAGTGTAAATCAATTCACTAACTTAAAAATTAGAAAATTTCTTTTTCTTTTCCACTTTCATCCTCTGTATTCAGTACATAGTTTCAATTTAGTTCTCTCTGAACTTCATGTTGGATATAAGCTACTGGCTTGTTTTTCTTGTATGGAAGCAGAGGGCCCCATTTACATTTAAAAACCATAAGAAAAAATCAGCCCATTTACATTTAAAAACCATGAGAAGAAATTGAAGAATTTTGGCCCATATAAAAACCTTAAGAAGAAATTGAAGAATTTTGGCCCAAATATTTGCATTAGCCCAACTCTAGTTTGAATCTCAACCCAAATCCAATGCTCAATTATTTAAATTGTATTAAAGACGCTACGATTATTAATTACTATTTTCATGACATTCAGGAAACGTGAATATTTTATTGTTAAATTAAATATTCTATTTATGCATGTTTAACTAAATTTACTTATAATTATTAATTAAATTTTATTATAGATAAT
>CAIGRB010084198.1:128562-156622 GCA_903798255.1 Fraxinus quadrangulata | reverse complement strand
TTAGTAAAAAGACTAAAAACAGAAAATAAAAAGAAAAAAAGTTATGGGCATTGACAAGAAATATTATGTACAAAGAAATGTTATTTTAATGAAATATTATATTTTAATTTATTCAACCTTTCACATTTTATATATAATTTCATAAAAAAGTGTTATTCATAGATATTCTTTTTAACCATTAAATTTTTTTTTTCTTTTAACAATATCAATTACATCAACTACTTTAAAAAACAATATTAGTATTTCAAAAATATTATGCTAATCATTCATCCGCTACATAAAACATGCAATGTACATGCTTACTACTAGTTTTTGTAAAAATGACAAATTGTAAATTCAAATAGTTAAATAATCAACACTACAACCTTTCAATACAATGTGAAAACCCCAATACATTGAATCTATGAAATTTTATTTATGTTCTTAAATATGAGTTATGTCATACTATACTTCTGAATGCAGCATCCAACTTTTATTTGCATGCTTAATTTTTAAATAAAATACAATAATAATAAATAAATAAATAAAATTCAAATTTTATTTATTACAAAAATGTCATTTTATTACCGTAAAACTATATTATATGAGCACACACCTCAACTGTGTCAATGCAAATAAAATGGCCCATGGTGGCTGGTGACCAACTTTGCTGCTGGTTTGAATAAATCAGTCAAGAAACCCTTAACAAAATTTCTATTAGTCGGTGCAACCAGGACAGGTGATGATGGTTAAGTTGAACTGTGATCGTAGTCTCAAGGCAAACAAGATGGCTGGCGGTGTTGGAGTTATTAGAACTTCTTCTGGTGATGTTGTGCTTCGTTTTTATGAATTTTATGAGTTTTTATTAGACAATTATTTTTTCCCATAGACCAAAGGATCACAATCTTATAGATATTTGTGATCAAAAGCGTTGAATGTTTATAATTTTTACTTAAATTGAATAACCAACAACCAAGAGTATCATTCACCCACTTTCCTCTTTTCCGTGTTCAATATATTCAAATCTAGTGTAATAAAAATTGAAACAAAAATTTGTGGGTGGTTCGGAGGGTGCGAGTGGGTGGGTGGGTGGATGGTAAGTTTCCTTTCTAAGAAAAATGATCATCAATATATTCTACGTTTTAATCATAAAAAATATATAATATTTTTCTGGGAGACTACACTGAGAAGACCAGTATTCTCAGATAAATCATTTGAATAAAAGACCTGAAAAATGTTTTTCTGAACCATTTTCAACACGCTTCGTCAGCATTGACGTTTATTAATTGTTTTTCGCAAAAGAAGTGGAAAAAGACAATTTCCAAACGGCCATTCTGGAGTCTTTTTCACACACATGATATTTGGATTTGCAGAGATTTTCTGACGTTTCACCAATACTATTCCGCCACCTCAAATTGAAATTTGTCAAAAGGGACTATGAATGCGAAAACAAAACCTACCACTTCCCTTTCACATTCATTACTTCTTACAATTGATCTTCTTATATATGTAGCTCTCTTCCTTGACAACTCCACACTTCTCAAACATAATTGGAGAATAAATAAGAAATGGATAAGCTAAGAATCATAACTTTTTTTCAGAGGTTCTTGATTGTTCTTGTTTTAGTTACATTTGCAGGCTTAACAAGAGCTCAAGAAGTTGGTAGCTCTCTCTCTCTCTCTCTCTCTCTTATTTCTTTTCTTTTTTATCTATTGATTGATTTTATTTTTCTTGATTATTGTAGATGATGAGAGCGAGTTTAGTTATGTAGAAGATAGTGAAAATGGTCCCGCGCACTGGGGAGAGATTAAGCCAGAATGGAGTATGTGCAATTCTGGCTCAGTGCAGTCTCCCATTGATCTTCTGAATGAAAGAGTTGAAGTTGTATCTCACTTGGGGAGGCTTCACAGGGATTATAAACCCTCCAATGCCACCGTTATCAACAGAGGTCATGATTTGATGGTAAGGTTTAATAACCTAATGTATTTATATTGTATTTTACCTTCAACATGCTCTCTCGTGTGCACATGAATTCGTATATATTTTTTGAATCACAGCTTAATCATCGAACCAAGGTGAATAGTTCTTATCAAAGTTTTAATGCGTAAAGTATTCATATCAAGTGCAGTGAGCTACTCCAATATAACATTAATTGAACCACTACATCTAAAACTTCAGTTTTTAAAGAGGAAGGATTTATTTATTCATACTTTATGTCCGACAAGATTCATATAAAATCATAGACCATGGTTTTTAAATGTACAAGGTGGGAAAAGTTGGTAGTACGTGTTGAAATTTTTATGAACCTTAAATTTTATAAACTTTACATATTTGTCAAGATCTCCATGTCAAATTGTTAAGGGATAAAATCCCACATTGAATAAAGATGAAAATATAGATCAATTTATAAGAGTTTGAGCTACTCCTATTAATAAGGTTGACCTTTTAAGGGTATGTTTGAGCCACATTATTTTGGAAGAATGTATTTTGGAATAGTAGATTGATGGAGAATGTATAGTTAAAAAAGAAGAAAAAATTATTGATGTGATGAAAAATATTATTTTATTGAAAAATGTGTGGTTGAAAATGAGTAGAAGAATGAGAATGAAAAAAATAATGACTCAAATAGGGATTAAGATGGAACCTCTATATTATTTTATCTAAAAATGTGTGGTTGAAAATGAGTAGAAGAATGAGAATGAAAAAAATAATGACTCAAATAGGGATTAAGATGGAACCTCAAATCTTAACACAAATCACCAAGAAAATTAATTAATGCGGAATATACCTTGATCTATTGATTTGTATTTTGAATAATGAATTTTGAAATTTTTTCTTCAATTTATTTGCTCCAATCATTTTTCTTGATTCTTGATTTTAATTCTTGATTGTGGGTTTTAGATATTCCCTTTCAATATGTTTTCTCTATTAATTCTTGAGTTGATGGAATGACACAAAGAATGAGAAAATTGCATATGAATTGGGGATCATAACACTATATATAGTTTTTACATGTATTCGGCTTATCATCAAATACAAATTATAATGGATCCGGTCTCTACACATATAATATGTCCCACATTTATTTAGATGCCAAAATCCAATTATTTAATTCTTCGTTAGATCACTTTAATTTTGAGCTTAACTTTAAGATAACATTTATACACAATTAATTAATATGTTGACCCACATGACAAATTAAATATACACAATTAATTAATATGTTGACCCACATGACAAATTAAATAATTTCCCAACAGTACCATCCTTGCGGCCTAGCTCCACCAGTAATCCTGTTACGTTGTGTAGACATTAATCATAGCAAAAACCAGTTTTATATTAATACAGTTGAGAAAATGATTGCAGCTACAGCATATTGTCCAGTTTTTTCTTTCACAATCTTATATAGGGTTTTCTTATTTATTGAAATAAGTACTTATGAATACAGTTAAGATGGGAAGCTGGTGCAGGGAGTGTTCAGATAAATGGAACACTATATCAGCTTAAACAATGTCACTGGCATTCACCTTCTGAACACACTCTCAATGGCAAGAGGTAGTATATTTCTTTTCCAAAAAATAAATCCTTTTCTTAATCAAATTGTTTTAATGATATAAGAAACATGTACAACACTCAACGACAGGTTCGATATGGAGGTTCACTTGGTTCATGAGAGCATGGATAACAGGACTGCTGTGCTTGGAATCATGTACAAAATTGGGCGCCCTGATTCCTTCTTGTCTATGGTAATTGACGATAAATTAAACTGTGCGTCTGTTTGTGCATCTTCAATCGATTTCTTAAATTGTTTTTTAATTATTTTAGATGAAGCGAGATTTGGAAGCTCTTGTTGATACGCATAACGTAGAGAGAGCAGTGGGTATTATTGACCCAAAACTGATTAAATTAGGCAGTAGAAAGTACTACAGGTACATTGGTTCACTTACGGTTCCTCCTTGCACTCAAGATATTAGTTGGACAATTGTGAGAAAGGTAAGCTCCATCGCTCTAGCTAATTTCTGGACGACGACATTGTATACGACAAAAAAAGATATAATCTTATTTTTATTTCTTAGTCCTATCAATTGTTGCTTAGTCCAATATGACAAACATGTCAAAAACTCTCTAATTGTGTCTTGAAATTCTATCAGGTAAGGACCGTTACCAGAGAACAAGTAAAATTGATTCGCGAAGCTGTACACGATGTGAGTTTCTATAATTACTAAACCTACCTATGCAATTTTTTTTTGTAGAAATCTTACATTTTAGAGAAAAATTTGTATATATTCTGATTTTCTTTTCCTTTTTGTGATGTCTTACAACTTTCATGATGACAGGAGTCGGAGACTAATGCAAGACCAATCCAACCAATAAATCATCGTTCTATAAAACTCTATAGACCAAGAGATTAGATGGGAGCCTGATTTTTTTTTTTTTTTACTAAGTATTATTATTTATTTACATTATTATATGGGAATCCATATGATTCCATCTTCTGTGGACTTAATAATCATTTCCATTTATTTATTGTGAAATAATAAATACGATATTTTCATGCCTATTTCTATTATTATACAGTCTAAGAAAATATATTTTCTTAATATCGGGAGACATACTTTGCGAGCATGTGTCCTACACGCTTCATACGTGTGAAGTGGAGAATGGATCGGGCAACCAATATTCCACATTTTGATTTGACAATAATTAGCATAGTTATAAAATCCGACCCGACCGTTAGGCCCAAAAAATCATGGGCTCGGACCCTTGATCAGGCCGAACAGATTAATTTGATAGGAATGTACTTGACTTGGTCAAAATCGAGCTTTGACCAAGTTAATCGACGATTTACCTGGCCCGATTGACCACTTTGATTGGGTTTTGAAATCCTTTTATAAAATTTTTGGATCCAAGGGAATTGAATCTTGGACCTCTAAGAAAATAATGAATTCCTCACCACTTGAACATAAAATGATTTAGTGTTACTTGCGTGCAATAACTTATATCTATCTAATGATTCATTTATAACTTTAATAAAAATATTCTTTTAAAAAACTTTGGTACAACATTTTACTTTATTTTATAGACCTAAATAATTAGTGAAAATAAATTAAAATTTTAATTTTGCCCAAAAAAAAAGTTAATACTTTATATTTTTTTTGTAGGTTTTTATGCAATGACCCGCCGTTAAACCACTGGGTCACTAGTTGAACCATTAATCCATTGACCCTCTGCATTGTCTGAGTCTTTATCTGAGTCGAGTCTGACAACTATGATAATTAGTATTACCTTTCTGTGATCAATCAGAAAAGGTGGTAGGTAATAAAAGACAATTGAGCAGATAACATCTCAAAATACAAAAAAATAAAGCTTGAAAAGGAATAATGGAATGGGGCCAAAAGGGTATTATTATTCGAACCAAAAAGCGACAAACAGAACTAAAAGATAAAGGACCTGTCGTGGTATGTACACAAGCTTTCTTGGGTTTAAGTTTAGTGAACTGCAACAATAACGTGTAAGATTCTGTCAAAATTCCAAACAAATTTTAATCAAGTTATGTCCCAATATGAGATAGAAAAGGTTATCGGAGTCCTCCTCCATCATTGACTCCACAGCCATTTCACTCTCACACCTAGATATTAAAATCAACGAGACTTTAGGTGCTGAAATTATGGCAAACACTTTTTTTCTAGTTGCATAATCTCTTCATTTAAAATCTGTGCTTAATCGTTCGGCCACCCCCTTTATATCAATTATACCCCCACAAATAGATTTTAAATTTAAAACATTCAAACTAACCCAAAAATGTTTCTCTACTTGAATTATTGCAACATTTCATTCACCACAAATTTTAATCCCATAATCTTACTCTATCATATCAAAAGATGCATCTTTTTGGAAAAGCTGGGGCCACTGGATGAATGACCACGTTCAAACCGTAAATAAAGTTTTCTAGTCTGCCTTTTTCATCGTGATTGTCTTAAATAATCAACTTTTGGGCTTGGATTTATTATATGTTCAACTTTATTTCATGTTAATGAGTTTTTAAATGATAGGATTGCGTGTAATGGAACTGTAGATTAACATGTTATGGGTGTATTTGAACCACATTATTTTGAAAGAATGCATTTTGGAATAGTAGATTGATGGAAAATGTGTGGTTGAAAAAGAAGAAAAAGTTATTGATGTGATGGAAAATATTATTTTATTGAAGAATTTGTGATTGAAAATGAGTAGAAGAATAAGTGAAAATTTTAATGTGGCTCAAACATGGACATATACACAAGACTTACTCGTTGATTAGTTTCTCTTTTAACACGATTTCTTATGAGGTAATTATAAGTTCAATTTAATTTAGTTGATTTGACTTAATTCAAAAAGTTGATAAAATTAAATTAAAGTCAATAATTAATTTTAATAACACATGAAATAACTTATCTCTTCCAACTTCAGAACCAAAAACCTCCCTACCTAAAGAACATAAGACCTGAATTTCTGCCAGGAAACGAAAAATGAACAGGTATGGAAACTATAATTGTAAACTACGATCGAGTAGATTAGCGAGGAATTGCTACCCTTTAGCTTAAATTTTCTGCTAAGGAAGAGAATACCTTCTATACAAGTGAGATCCACAACTTTCGTATTAAAATTTACTAAAAATCCGATTTTTAACAAAATGAGTTGGTGCTTAATTGTTGTTTAAATAATTGGGTTACGTGAAATAGCACGGTAGATTAACACTTGATCAGTTTTTCTTGTAAGAATCTTTCATATCAGGTAACAGGCTCACTAACATGGAAAATAATAGCAGTCATTTTCCATAAAATAACTGATCGAGCATAATATTCTTACTTTCTTAATTACGAAGTTGTAGATCACTAACCATATACTGATGCACTAGTAACTCAACATGAGTATTCATTAGAACTTGGCCTCAATTTTTCGGTCATGTGGGTCTGGCATCCAGCTAGCATCCAGCATCGAACATCACCCTCAGAGTCCACCTGTGTTACTCGAGATGCATCAGTGTCAGTTTTTTCTCTGTCTTCAATCAAACCTTTCTTGCTAGAATTTTAGTGACATCATCCATTGATGTCCTATGTAGAGGGTTTTCTTCAACGCATGAACCAGCCAATACTGCTAAACATAAGGCCTCTGCTAAACTAGTTTGCCAAATTGGTATCAGGTTCAACTTAAATCATTTTTAAGAGAAAGATCAAGGGTTTGAATCCTGAAGATGTGATAGAAGTAAGATAAGATGGACTAAGTTTCTCTCGGAGCGAACAATGCGTAAGTTAATGACCCAGCAGCATGAGGCCTGAGTCGTTACATTCATAATCTGAAATGTTGAGATTGATGAATGGTTTTGCTTTCAGGGGTACTAAAACAGTTGTGTTGGGGTAAACAGTAGTTGTAGAATCTTATTACTAGCTTTCCATATTTCCTAAACTGACATATTAAACTTGAAGACTCAATTTTTTTGTACCCTTCAATATAAGGGTATGTGACAAAGTACCTAACCCCTGAATTCCAAGAGATTTTATCAGGACAAACACACTTCGAAGGTACACAAAGAGTCGAATCAGCACGAAGACTGTTTAATCCTGGAAAATTCTCTTCTTCTAGTGTAATTGATTTTACTAAACCTTCAAATATCGTACAAGTAATTTCTGACAGTGTTATATTTTCAGGTAAAGTGTAGTTTATATTTGCCTGGAAGAACTGACTTGCACAGGAACAAGTGATTGGAACGAGGACTTCTCGGCCCGTTCCAAGAATCCAAGATGAATTTGATACATTAAGGTTCAGATGATACGTAAATTATCTGGTTCTGATTTGAACAAAGTGGAAATACTTGATATGGTCTGAAATTTCTTATTAGTCCAGCAAGCCGAAAATGTGTGGCATGAACCTCGAGAGGAATTGCAGGTGTACCTTGTACCTGGATATATCGTGTCTGAAGAACATAATGTTGCATCATAGAATTGTTCTGTAACAAATATGGATGAATAAATATAGCAGAAACCATAGAATAGCCATGTGATTAAGAAATTTTGTACTGGAAATTGTAATTTATTCTAAACCTGGATAAGTATTTCATGAGGTATTATGATGCATGGAAGAATGCAAGAATCCAGTGGTTAAAATGAAAAAATTATGGGTTTTCCTAACTACATAATTCTTTTTAGAATATATCTTTAAGAACTGTTCGATAAGAAGTAATAACCAACTTGTCTAAAACACATTCAGCTATTAGAGAGAACACATTTGGAGCATATTTGGCTATAAGCTTAAAAATTTAAGTTACTTTAGATAACTTTTTTGTTTTTGAACAAGTTTGAATACCTAACTTTCTTCTTCTTTTTTTTATTTTTAATTAAAAAATTTATTCATTTTGAAAAGTCTGGCTTCAAATTTTGCTAAAAGTTTAGGTCAAAATAAACAATTAATTTTAACAACATTTTGAAGAATCCACAACTTTTAACCATGCATTTCATCAACTGTATCAAAATATACTAAAATCTTATTTTTAGCTACACCAAATAGGCACTTAATATAAATTTCTTATTTCTTACTTTGATTAATAAAAAAAATTTATTCTCAAATTTATTTATTTATAAGAACTTTTAAATCTTAGAGTGTGTTTGGTAGAGATTAAAATCGGATTAAAATTAAAAAATTAGTCGTTATTGTTGACTTTTATTATACGAGTGAGACCCAATAACGGCTATATTTTCAATTTTAATTGGCTTATAATCTCTACCAAACAAGCACTTAGCAAACACGCGCTTATTTATTTATGAGTCTTCAACATGCTCCCTCATACACAAATCGAATTCCTTTTCTTTTATCAAAAGCTTGACATGTAAATAATATTCAAACAAATTGATTGAAGACGACATGTTTATTTATTACTAGTTAGAGTTGAACATGTATACAACGTTATTTTGAAATATTTTATAAGTATTATAAAAGTAATATTTGATACCAATTTGTTGGGAGGATTTGATGCGTTTTAAACGAACTAAAGAAAATAAAATTTATGATAAAAATTTAAGAGAAGAAAATTATACTCTCAAAATTCAACTTCTACTATTCAATTTTTTTGTGATGATGAATTGCAATATTTTTATACGGGTAATTAGCACATAACGCTCACATTTTTCATTGTTATTGTGGAAAACGTTCACACATTTCATTTTTTAGCATTTTCACCCTTATTTTCACATTTCATTAAGCAAAATGTCATTTTCATTCATTTTTTCAATTAAAAATTACGAAATGATGAATATACCATTTTTTAAAATAAAACAAAAAGAAAAGAAAAACTAATTGCAACCATAATCCCAATTAAATAAAAAAAGCAAATGAGTTCTAAATAAATTATTAAAAGGGAAATTAATACATTATGTATATACATTTTACTGTTATTGCGAAAAACGTCCGTACCTTTCATTTTTTGATATTTTCATCCTTAATTACACATTTGATTGTGCAAACCATCATTTCTATTTATTTTTATCTAATTTCTCAATAAAGAGCTGTGAAATGATCAATATAACTTCCTATATTTAAAAAAAAAATTAAGAATTTTTTTTAATTTCTAATTTTTAATAATTTATTTGAGATTCGTTTGTACTTTAATTTTCTTTTTTATATATAAATAGAAGAGTATATTAGTTATTTTAATAAATTTAATTGTGACTCATTTGCACTTAAAAAAAACTAATTTCATTTTCTAATAATTTATTTGGGGCTCGTTTGCACTTTTTTTTAAAATGGGATTATGATTGCAATTAATTCTTTAACTATCTCTATTTAAATAGGAGTATATATTCGTCATTTCAAAGCTCTTTATTAAGAAATTGGATGAAAATGGATAAAAATGATGATTTTCACAATCAAATGTGTAATTAAGTGAATGATAAAAAAAAACGTAGGGACTTTTTCACAATTGTAGTGAAATGTAAGAACTTTATGTGCTAATTACCCTTTTAATAATTCATTTGGAACTCATTTGCTATTTTTAAAAAAAAAAAAATTGGGACTAAGATTGCAATTAATTTTTATTTTTCTTTTCCTTTTGTTTAAAGAGAAGGGTGTATTCGTCATTTCACAATTTTTAATTAAAAAATTGATGAAAATGACCTTTTGCATAATGAAATGTGAAAATAAAGGTGAAAATGCAAAATAATAATAATAATAATAATAATAATAATAATAATAATAATAATAATGAAAAGTAAGAACGTTTTCCACAATTATAGTGAAAGATGGGAACGTTGTGTGTTAATTATCTTTTTTATACTACATTGGTACATAAGAATTAATTGCTAATACATGAATTTAAACACTCATTAAAATTCTTAAATATATGAATAAAAATAAATTCATTTATAATAACTTTGAATTCAAGTCGATCAAGATTCATCAAGTCTAGATTTATTGAGTCTAGATTAATGTGAATATTAATTAATTGAGAATTAATAGCACGAAATTCATACTGACAAAGATTTTGAAATATTTATTATATATTGAAAAACGAAAAGTAAGGTATTATTGAAATAATTGAATTGTAGTAAGACTAAAATCGTTCAAAAAATTATTCTCACTTGATATGATATTTAATATATTATAGATTTTTAATCAGAAATTGCATTATTTTGCCCATAATCAGTGTAATCAGAATGCTTAAACTGCAATTTCACCTCCTTCATGGCTCCATCATATGTTTGGTATTGGAGCATTGAAAGATGTATGCAGGTATTAACTCATGCAATTGGAGAAAATGTTGTATCTTCCAATTTAACTATAGTTAGGTTTACAATAAAATGGGGACACTATCAAATCAACTACCAAATAGTTATGGCTAGAAAATAGATACATGATTAATTATAGAATCAATGGCAAGATCTGCTCATTCCTTAACAATAAGCTAGCCCACAAACTAAGCTTTAGCTTAGTGATGTGAGATTCAGTTAAGCTAATGTTTACGATGACTCATTCTTAATGGGTAAATTTGCAGTAGGACATCCCTATACGATACTATACTCTTATAACATTTATACAAATACATTGAAGTACAAATTGTACGAACTGTAAATAGAACACTCAATTTGTCGATAAGTCCCAAGATAAATTTTCATTATTCAATATAGGATAAGATGGTTACAATATACCAACAACCCACTAAATCAAAGGGCACGAGTTAGTGAGATTTTACCTCAATTTCCATTAAAGTGTCCCCCCACCCTCCACTAAGGCACCTTATATTTCAAAATAGGGCTCCAGTCCATGTTTCATAATTGAAAGCTTTTAGGGGGACAAGGGACCCAAGACAGTGGTTCCTTTTTAACTCCTTTTGAGGCCTCAAATGCTGCCAACTTTAGAGAGGATTGAAAACTATAGTAGTGGNTGTTTTCTATCCTAAATGTGCTATACTTTCCGGGACAACTCTTTATACGTAAGTTTTATCTTGTATATGTAGCTACATAGAGGTCAACTTTATCGTCCACCTCGTCACAACTCATATCCTTTAATGTGCATATTCATATTACTATAAAGTCGCGTAAACTATTGAAAGTTAATCATGTTTTATTCGATTTTGCCACATTTTTAACTTACATTTATAAAGTCGTGCAAACTATTGAAAGTTTAAACCTAGCTTATAATTTTCTTTTATACATGTTAAAATTATATGCGGCTTTAGGTGCATAAAAAAGAAATGAGTACTATCAAAATAATTATCTTGCATTTTAGTCGCCAAGGTGACAACGAATGAGGATTCAAGTGACAAGACTGATTATGTACATTTAATTGCATAACTAAATATGCATAAAGATAATCACGTGATAGTGATTTAAAAAAAAAAAAAAAACTATAGAGGTTATAATAATGAAGAAACTCCTACAATAATCTTCTAGTTCTAATGTCCACTTGAGGTTCGAATCAATCATTTTCTTCTAGTAGAAATGCACATTAAGATTAAATTCATTTTGCTCGAAAATAACGGTTCAATGTATAATGTTACTACGAATGTAAGTTGGGTGAGTCCGTCAACTGGCTCGGCTCACTCCGAAGGTGAGTCATGGAAGAGTCGAGCTGAGTTTTTTCATCGAGCCGCCACCGTCTATTCAATGGGAGCCAAAAAACACAAATAATAAAGTACGAGTTACGAGTGACTAGCAAGTTGGTTTTGATCGCCCTTAGTAAGGGTGAATTGGTGGGGGCAAGCCAAGCTGAGGTTTTTTTAAGCAAGCCGCTAGTGTTGCGAGCACTAGTTGACTCGCTAGGTGGACCAAGTCAAGCGGCTCAACTAGGTCCACTTAACATTCCTAAATATTCTAATAAGACCCTAATTTGAAGAAAAACTTTAATGTGACGGTCTTATAAGTGCACATGGCAATATCATTCGTTCAAATCAAGACGTCTTGTCCTCGAGTCATTCAAATCATTATATCTTGACGTCTGATGTGGTAGGAGAGAAAAAAAGAGTTGTGCGAAGCTAATGTATTGCAATTTGAGTTGCTCGAGTTTCAAGTTGTCATGATTTGATGGAACGATCTTATCATGTGTGCATATAAGATCGTCCTATGCAAACTTTTCTATATAATGTGATTGCCAGACCAAGTAATGTTACGAGCACTAAGGTTAGACAAAGTGATTGCTTTTCTATATCAGGCTAAGATGAGTAGCTAATCTAAAAGAATCGTGATTAACTAATTGAAATTGAGATACGACTCAAATTCTTATTCAATGCAATAGGGAGAATTTTTAATAACGGACTAAAGCTTGAGACAGTAGTGTTGTGTGGAAGTAATTAGAGGTCCACGTATCGTGGTTTTTCCTTTTTTTAAAAAAAAATTTTCCTACCATAGAATCAATTACGGTATTTGGAACATTTCTTAGTTTCTTTTGAATTTGGCCCGAATACTATTATTCTAATCAAATAGATAAGGAATTTAATACATCAAAATATATTTAGGTTGTCTCGTTTAAATCAATAGTTGAGTTGTTTATATATTTGTGTTAAACAATCCAAAGAAATAAAGAAAAAGAAAAAAATGATAGGGTTTCATTGATACTGTATAATGAAATTGAACCTAAATACAAAGAGATAATTTAACCTAAATACAAAGAGACTATATATAGGCTAAATAAAGGAAATTAAAAAGACTATTCTACCATTAATAAATAATAAAACAAAATATCCCTATATTTCTTAACAATTTGTTCTTATAATTTTGACTTATTGTTTTTTTTATGAATATGGTATTGTATTTTAAATATAAGTTAAGAAAACAAAGATTTGACTTTATATTAGTTTTAGCTACTCTAGTTATTTTACACTTCTGTGCAAATATCGAAAGGAGGTAAGCTTCAAGCTTGCTTGTTCAAACCATCTGAAAAAATAATTGTCTCATTAGTCAATTTATCTTAACTCCATCGTAAATGTCTAAGGTCATTACTAAACACTCAAAATAAATAGCACGGATGACTAGTTTAGGCTAAGATAAACCGACCTACCGAAAAACTCCCAAAAAAACCTCGACAAAACTCTATTTCATGCTAAGTTTGGATACAAGTGATTAACACTTTTCGAGATAGATGTAATCAAATTTAATGCAATTTATTACTTCATAATATAACAATAATTTTTAAAAAGTCGTAGAAAATAATAACTAAACAAACTATAACTTCATAACTAAATAAAAAATTGTTCCATTAAAGTGAAATTTATCAACATGGGAGCAATTTCTAACTCTTATAAGCAACTTTGTAAGCCATATTTGAGTGCATGATATTGCAATAGCATATCCTTCATCAAATTTCCCTTTTTTTTTTTTGCCGTAAATTCTTCTTCTTTCGATAGTACATAGTTAACTTAACCATCTAACCTAAACGCGCTTGAGTTTACGTATAATTTCGAGTTTATTTCGATAAAACCATTTAGGGTAAATTTCTAACATTTAAATTTATAAATTAATATGCTTTAATATATGACATTGGGATGCGAGTGTACTAAATTATATTTTGGGGACCATTAGATCCACTTGGTGGCTGCAATAGTTTTGTAAAAGGTCCCTATGCCCCGTAATATTCAAAGCTACGGTCCAATACATTTGCCACGAGAACTCATTATTTTGTAAAGCACACATTCTCTCTCATAAGTCAAATAGAAAAAATTCAACAAAATAAGTTGTATTTTTTTAATAAAGAAGAGTCACTTGTACAAATTGTTCTCTTAAAGAATAACACTACAGAATAAGTTATATTTTAATAAAGAGTCAATTGTACAATTTTTTCTTTTTTTCTTTTTTGTTCATTTCAATGGTGCTAGTAGAAAAATCATAACCGTTGACTTTTATTCATATTCAAATTGATTAAGGTCGAAAAGTCAAATCTAAAAATGAAAACAATAAGATTGAAGCGAACCACATTAAGAATCCAATGGAAAAATTATTCTTATCGCATAATCATCCCAAAAATTGAAACGGAAAGGGAGAAAAAAAAGAAGAAGAACCATCATGCATAATGTTGGGGCCATATTGAAATATATATATATACACGCGCGTGCACACACATGGTTTTTGTAAAATAAATTGGTCAAAGTCCTAGCAAATAATTAAGTATGGTCAACCATTTGTAGTGCCTTAATCTTCAAAGATTATTTCATTATCTTAGCCACAATGCTGGAAAGATAAGTCATCCATCTCTACATTGCTTTGTTATATTCCAAATTGGACTATGGGAGAATTATATATTTTTTGTCACTTTAGGACCATAAAGTAATTTTCATGTATTGATATAAGGAAAATTCTATTTGTACCTAATTTTTTACCGACTTGACAAGTGGCGGCCCCCTATTAAGGGGCGCCAGGGCCCCCACATAACTCTTGATATAATATTATACATTATCTTTAAAATAAGGTATTACTAGATTATTTGAAAACAATAAATATTTATATCTTGCTTGGTAATTTTGTGAGTCATAAATGTGAAAACGTATTCTAAAATTAAATTTTCTTGTAAGTACAATCAAACGTGCTCGGGGAAATAAGTGAAATTATTTGATTAACGAGTTTGGTAGGAAACAACTTTGATTTGGTTTGAGAAAGAGTGAGTCTTTAGTTTCTAGGCCACCCTTATTTTCCTACCCATTTTAATGACATTAGTTTCTAGTCTGCTCACCTATTTTTTGATCTTTAGCCTTAAAAATTATATTGATTTATAAGAAATGAAAGTAGTAATTGAAATTTATTACAACTTGCGTAATAACCAAAGAAATATGACACTTTTAGTTTTAGTATGTTAAATTAAATAAAACTAGACATAATTATTTTAAGTAAAACCACAAACCAATGAGTGATTTGTCAATTGTTGTCATTCATAAGTGGAAAGTAGATAATTATTTTTTTGCAAGTAGGTGAAATTTGATGATTACTATGAATTAATGGAGACTTGATTTTTAAGATTTGGCAATAAAGCACCAATTCATTACTTCACCCAAATATAAAAACTAACTTGCATTTTGACTCTAAAATCGAACAACATTTTGTTTTAATGTAATTTTTATTATACAAAGTGTTAGATACTTAAAGACGCATTATGTTTCAAGTCTTTGATTTGATCCAAATTCAACATAACTATATTGTAAATCATGCACAAAACAAAATAAAATAAATGTTATTGTACTTGACATGATTGTACTTGACATGAATCATTCTGAGATTCTAGAAAGACGATTGAAAATTATATAAATTTATTATTTTTATATCATATCACGCTCAATTATATAGTCTCGGATAAGATATGAAATCAAAACAAATCAAAATATAAATATTGTTAACTAGCCACTACTAAGAACTTGAATTTTTTACCAAAATTGTAAAGATATATTTAGTAAATTATGAACAAATTCTTTTGGCATTATTATCACGTTCTTGTCCACTTCAAAACATGTTAAATCCAAAGTCTAACCCTCCATCAAGGTCAAAACTCTACCTCCAAACCTAACAATTATCAGTCATGCCTTGTTTTACAGTCATGGATGATAATTTTGTTGACAACATGTCACGCGACAAACTGTCATTAGATAGTTTAAAAAACAAATTGTTTTTGCAATTAATAGTTTTTTTGATAAAGAGTAATGCTATTTAGTTCTATTGGAATTACAACCACAATATAGATGGCTCTAAATCATAGATTTAAATGAAATGTGAAATTAAATGACTACTATAATTTAATGTCACATTAATGTCACCTAAACTGGAGTTGTAACCTCCATAAGACTACATAGCATTACTCTTTAATAAATCATACATTATCAACAACATTATCATCTATGAATGTACAAATAGAATAATCCAACCACTATTATTCTTAAGGGCAATATATATATATATATAGATAATATAAATATGGCTGTAACGTAAAGCCATTGGTTACCGTGTCAGAGTTTAAAGATAGCCCACAAACCAAGAACAGAGAAAAACCGAAAATATAAAACAATAATCAAACAAACAAACAGCTCAATGAACAAGTTGACTTTGAGATCTGTATTTGAATAGAATGTTGCTCTGTATACATGCATGCATATCTGTTTCTGTATCTATATGCCTGTATTTGTAAGTATAGGTTTAGTGATTCTTGAAGTGTGTGGTGGTGAAAGCTGCAAAAATGGGTGGTGGCAGCAAATGGAGTAAAGTGAAGATGGCCCTTGGGTTGAAGCTGAATACATGTCTTTATGAGCCAAGAATCACAGAGGATGCGCCAGTGGTGGCTCCACCGCCACCTCCGTTGCCGCAGCCTTCAGCTAGGAGGTTCTCCGATGCGGTATCTTTGTCTCCAACGCCGCCTCGGAATTCTGATTACGGCCGGGTTCAAATGCCGACCACCCCCACGCCGTCTTCCTCCGGCCTCCTCTTGCCTAAACACTCCTCCAAATCTTCCAAGGTACAAATATAGAAATTTGCACGTAATGTTATGTATGCATAATTTTTTCATCTTAATGTTCAAATTTTGTGTTTAATATTAAGAATTTGTCATAAAAATAACTTTCTATTTATGGTAAATATATGATTGATATTTCCCTTTTTCGTTTAATTAAAATGGAAATCTTTGTGGTTTGCACATTGTTCTTCTCAGCTTTTTTTTTAATTAATTAAAAAAATTGCTTTCTTTAGTTTCTATATACTAGCAATAATTCTGGATTTAGGAATCGATTAAACAAACCACTATATTTGAATTAGATTTCTCTTAATTTAGTGCCATTGAAATAATTGTTTATATCTTTTTTTGTTTTTTTTTTCTTGAATGAATAAATGAATGGTTATTTACTGATGGAGTTGTTGACTGAATTTGTCTAAAGGGTGCCCCTATCACGTGGGGTAGATATGTGTAGGGATGATGACAATGGCGAATGCCACATTTGTTAAGTTAGACGGGCAGAATTAAAAATGAAAAATAAGTTAAAATCTTGTTTATTATTTATTTATTTTTTGCATAGTGAGGTCGATTTCTACTGCAGATGCAGGATTATATGTATTGTGATGTAGTTTTGATCAGTGCGAGGTGGGGATAAAGTGGAGGAGTCCCTTTTGAGGAAAATAGTCATTGGCCTTATTACAAAAGACTAAAAGGGAAGCAACACTGTAATCTTTTGTTTCCCTCTTTCCCCTTCTCAGAGAGGAGAGAAAGTGCTTTTCTTGGTCAGCAACTCAACTGTTTTACACACATGAAAATACTCATTTGGCTATTTCATCGCCCCTTTTCATGATACAAGTCTTCAACTTGACCATTTATTCACAACTTTGATGCAATAACTTCATATCAAAGTAAGACCAAGAGTTGAAAAAGGAGTGGAGACCTTGTAGGCACTAATGATTTCTACTTCTTTTGATATTAAATGCTTTAAGTAATTTTACCGACTTTTTAATGCCTCAAAAGCTTCATTATTGGTTTTACAGTTTGCTTATTGCCCTTTACATTTTACGAATTAATCATTTGAGGTTATCTTTGGTCTTACTTTACATGTGTGCATTTACCCGTCATTCACTGGTTCATTGTCTTTTCAATGTATAAACACAGAAACCTTAATAATGTAGCACGGAGATGTCTGCTTGGTCCTTGACAGAAGAGTATTCATAGATATTGTATAACAAGCTGATGAAGGCAGTTGTACTACCAACTGGAATAATTATTCTAATGTATGTTGAGTAATGTAGCTTTTTGGATCACCATTGAACTAACTCTAATTGGTGGATTATGCATTTCTTGCCGACGGTAATCATTATTTAGGAGTCTGAATTCATTACAAGTCCATCTAATTTACAAATTCTAGTCAGCAAGATGATATTTGGCAAAGAGGGACTTCGATAATTCCAAATCTTCATTTCTTTTGAACTATTTAGCTAGCTACTAACTAATTCTGTTGGATTATTTTACCAATGCTAGGGATTCTTGGCTGGTAGTAGACAGTTAGTCGTTTTGCTGACATGATAAGACGGCAAATGCATTAAGTTATGGCAGATTGACTTAAAGATGTACTATCTATTTCACAATATTACACTAATTGCTTGGAATTTAGTATAGCTGGGAAAACTACCTCATAAATACTTGAAATATTTACATACTAAATGATTAGATATGATCAATAGTTCAAGAAAGATTTTTTTCTCAGTGTGGTAATGGTTGAATCATGGCAATATTGACTCGTGTACTCTCATTTATGTTAACATTTATTGACTGTTTGGTAGAGTACTATGTATTTCCGGAAAGTATAAATATAAGCTAAAAGCTTGTTCATTATACCGATGAGTCTTGTGCAATACTCATGCCAAATGTGCAATTAAGCCCCTGTTTGACAACCATTATTTGAGAAAAACAATGTTTTGAATAGTGATTTTTAGGAGAATGTGTGGTTAAAAAGTAGGAAATATTTTTGGGTTTAGGTGCAG
Source organism: Fraxinus quadrangulata (assembly GCA_903798255.1). NCBI lineage: Eukaryota > Viridiplantae > Streptophyta > Magnoliopsida > Lamiales > Oleaceae > Fraxinus > Fraxinus quadrangulata. The sequence continues at coordinate 137,687 of CAIGRB010084198.1, read as the reverse complement.
ATTATTTTATTTTGTAAATGTGTGGTTGAAAATGATTATGTAGGAAAAAAGGTTTTTCAAATAATGGTTGTCAAATAGGGGCTAAGTTCTTCATTGCAGTAGTTTATTGCTTTGAATGTTGTAAATAATTTTTTATCTAATCTTTAATTGCAGCAGACATGTGCAATATGCTTGGCATCCATGAAACCTGGCCATGGACATGCCATTTTCACCGCAGAATGCTCTCACACATTCCATTTCCATTGTATTACTTCTAATGTAAAGCATGGAAAGCAAAGTTGTCCTGTTTGCCGAGTGAACTGGAAAGAAATCCCTTTTCAGAGTCCTGCCACCAATAAATCTCAGGGACAAGTGAGGATAAACAATGTTTCTTGGCCTCAGAATGATGCTTGGACCAGACTACTCCCCCCTCCACGGGTGGATATCAATCGTCACATTTCTTCACTTCTTCACACTACGGAACCTGATATCTTCGACGATGACGAACTTATCAGTGACCAGCCTACTGTCACTGGCAAAACCTCAACCAGTAATGACTTGGCTGTTGGCCATTCTACTGGATCGTTAGAGGTTAAAACGTATGCGGAAGTTTCAGCTGTTCCAAAATCAGCATCATATAGTAATTTCACTGTTTTAATTCATCTCAAAGCTCCAGTTACTTTTGGATTACAACATTCTGGAATATGTGAGGGTGGCTTGCCATTAACATCTCAAACTCGCCGTGCACCAGTTGATCTTGTGACGTTGCTTGATGTTAGTGGCAGCATGGCAGGTACGAAGCTTGCTTTGCTTAAACGAGCAATGGGTTTCGTGATTCAAAATCTAGGGCCTTCCGACAGGCTTTCAGTGATTGCCTTCTCCTCCACTGCTCGTCGTCTCTTTCCTCTTTGTAGAATGATCGACAATGGAAGGCTTGAAGCATTACAAGCTGTTAATTCTCTAAGTGCAAGTGGTGGGACAAACATTGCGGAGGGCCTTAGAAAGGCTGCCAAGGTGATGACTGAACGCAAGTGGAAAAATCCAGTTAGCAGTATAATACTGTTCTCTGATGGACAAGACACGTATACTGTTAGCAGGCCTGTAAGTGGCAATACGTGTACCTCTAATCCTTCACTACTCCCAGCTTCCATGCATTTCAATGATGCTTCGAGTCTCCACATTCCTGTACATGCATTTGGGTTTGGTGCAGATCATGACGCAGTCTCAATGCATTCTATCTCAGAAACTTCAGGGGGAACATTTTCTTTTATAGAGGCAGAGAATGTAATTCAAGATGCCTTTGCACAATGCATTGGAGGGCTTTTGAGTGTTGTCATACAGGAATTACATGTGGATATTGAATGCATTAACCCCGTGTTGCATCTCAGTTCAATAAAATCCGGAAGTTACAAGAACAGTTTAGCATCGGATAAAAGAAAGGGCATTATTGAAGTTGGAGATCTATATGCTGAAGAAGAAAGAGATTTTCTTGTAACAACTGATATTCCAATTGATGAATCAAATGATGAGATGTCACTGCTAAATATTAGATGTATTTACAAGGACCCTGTTTCCAAAGTTTTGGTAACTCTAAATGCTGCAAATGACGTCAAAATTCAAAGGCCAGTTGTAACTGAACCAGTAGTGGTTTCAATAGAAGTGGACAAGCAGCGGAACAGGCTCCATTCTGCAGAAGCCATAGCAGAAGCTAGAGTTGCTGCTGAACATGGTGATTTAGCTTCTGCTGTGTCTATCCTAGAGAGTTGTCGTAGAAAATTATTAGAAACTGTATCAGCACAAGCCGGTGACAGATTGTGTGTCTTGTTGGATGCTGAATTACAGGAAATGCAAGAGAGAATGGCCAACCTCCGTGTTTATGAAACATCCGGAAGGGCTTATGTTTTGTCAGGATTGAGCTCACATTCTTGGCAGAGGGCAACTGCACGAGGTGATTCGACACATAGTATGAGCCAGGCTTACCTGACCCCTTCCATGGTCGACATGGTAAACCAATCACAGACTATGTTGTTCAGGAATCCATCTCCCCGATCTTCAACGAGGCCAACACGCTCTTTCCCTGCACAACCACAGCCGAGGTGATCGCTAAACTCCTATGAAAAATCTCCTCGAAGATTCATCCAAAACGGTCATTTTGACCCTTATTTATTATTTTACGACCTTTTTTTCCTGGTGAGTGGTACAACTAAAATTTGAGAAGGTTCACAAGAGATTCTGAATTCAAGGTGTGTTTCAACTTCAAATGTAAATGAATAACCACAGAAAGAGAGAGAGGTGGTAAACAGGTTTTTAAGTAAATGTTGAATTCATATTGTAATTTGTGTATAAAGAGAAATCGAGTTTTCTCTCTTTTAAGTATTGAGAGCGCATGGGGTATAGCCTTGTAAGTTGTAATTGTTGGGATATTATGTTAATTTTGAACTCAATATATGCAAGTACTGTGTTTTGATTATTTAAAGAGTCTGTTATTCTACTAAATCCTAGTATTGTTTCCACAAGTGATTATTTTTCCCATTAATTATTGAGTTTGTGGATTTGTAGAACCGGGTTCTTACATTGCTGCGAATTTAACACCAAATCAAATTTGCTATCGAAACTTCGTTAACATGTCTGCAGATCTCCTCCTAATTCCCTACTGCAAGTATTTTTCAGATGAAATGGAGCTTAATGTTATCTCTTCGCAGTTGAAAAATGTCAAAAGGGCACATGTTCACAAACGCATAATACTTCATGACAAGGCATCGCTTATTCAACAGAACACAATATGAATGACACACTTTGATCTAAAAAGTTCCTGCATTATGTGAATATTTATACATGAACTTGAAGGACAATTGTTACTCATCTTTCAACGAAACTCTAAAACGTGGTCACATGGCAGCCAAATCATGAGCAAACTCAAGCTCACACTGAACGTCGCTCTACCCACATGACAATTTCTTCGAACCCCATAAAGAGGCCGAATTACCATGAAAGGGTCGAACCCTCGAGGATGAGGTGAGGTGTTGCAGGGATTTTTCATACAAGATCTCTTATGATTAATTGATGTGATCACTCACTCAACAACCACTTTACCAAGCCAATTTGTTATGCCTAGTCCTTACATGTCGGCCTATGCCATAGGGTTGCAAACGGTCTGGAACATTTAATGCGTATGAGCCTAGGATTGATAGAATAACGTCTATGATAAGACACATCGAATATCAACATGAGGCCACGTATCTTTCCATCCAACAGTATATACTTCTCATTTTCTATTATAAAAGTTCACACTTAATGTTATTTGAAAATAATACAATTTTATACACACTAATAATTTTGCTGTCATTATTTTCTCTACATAATACTCCCGAATTTGAACCCCTTTCTATGGTTCACGTCTTTAGCACTTCCTACATCCCAAATACTTATTCACAAATAAAATGACTTGACCGTCTGCCACCTTCCCCACCATAAGAGAAGGTCACATGCTCAACGATTTGTCAAGTGTGCAGGGCGAGAGCTACGTGGACGTGAATAAAATCAAGACTTGTTGGCCACATCCTTTGTTCAAATTTTGGGATCAACATATTATATTTCTCAATTATTTTGACTTTTCCATAGCCATTGATTCTAGAGATGATGTGTATTCAATTTAGATTTTGAATGACTTCATAGATTTAAAAAGTCTAGGGCTATTTATTCAAGACTTTTTAATACTATAAAAATTTTAGATTTCAATATAGACTTTTTCAATTTTTTTAAAAGTCTTGAGGTATTAGTTCAAGATTTTAAAAAAAAAAATCTTAAATAGTCATGGGGAATTCAAATCCTTCGCATACTAACTTTTGAATAGAAAGTATAAATTCAAATATTATAAAATCCTCTTATTTACAAGATTTTGAAAATATCTTTCAATATGTAATAATCGTATTTTTTCAATATTTCTCTTTTCTTTTTTCATTCTATTAATCCTAGAGTCATAATAGAAAAAATCAATATTTCTCTCTTTTCTTTTCATCATTTCTCCAAATTTTCTATTGAAAACGATTAATTTTATTTAAAATTTTATAAAATTAATTACGATAATTAAATTTTATATATTGATTGGTTGTTTAGTTTAATAACTTTCTACCGGTTTGGGACTTGAATACAAGAAATTCTAGAGGAAATTCTTTGGAGAAATTGAGAAAAATAAAATAAAAATGACTTTAAGAAATACAATCTATTTTTTGAAGTCGAAATGACGAGTATCATAAGTTGAGATACAAGATGAGATATGCTTTAATTCTTGTGGGGTCATGAATGATTGTTTGTCGATTCTAATGCATTTTTATCTAACGAAATTCTCATAGAGGAGATATAGGAAATTCATGAATGAATATAATTTTAACCCTCCTCGATAATGATTGCTAGATAAATTAGAACATTCGACCGTAAACTTGATTGGATATTGTCATCAATATGATATGTTGAATTAAAGTAGATGAATATAGGTAAGATCATGCTTCATAATGCATTTACCATTCAAATTTTATATGTTGTCTCGTATTTATTATAGTTTTCTTTTATTTTGATTTTAATAAACGCAATCGACATTGCGGATAAAGTTGAAATTCATAAATTTCGACAGTTAATATTGTAGTGTTCGTGAAAACGATACTCGACTCGATCACTTTTGTTACTAGTCGTAAAAATAAAGATCGAAGAAGGAAAATATTAGGGGATGTTCTCTTTGTGTTTCAATTTTGTATTTTGAGTTTTGAATTCATTTTGAGTTTTGTGTTTTTAGTGTTTATTTTGAGATTGTTGAAAATGTGTTCTTTTTGACATTTTGAAAAATTATTTTGAAAAAACCCAAAACGCGTTTGAAAATTTTGACTTGATTATAACTGAAAACACCCAAAACGACAAAGTTATTGTTTGAGTTTTATTTGTAAATTTTTAACCTATTTTCAAAAATGCGTTTTTGAAAATGGAAAAGAGAACGCGTTTTCACTGTTTTAAAAAATCGAAAATAGAAAACGATTTGAAAATGATAAATAGAACCGGTCATTAGTTTCTTATTAGCATGTCTTTGGCGCTAATGGATGCCCAAATATTCCTCAGATCTCAAATAAGGTCTAAGATATTGTGCTTTGTAGCTAGTTGGCTTGCTTTTCTGTCACAAATTTCTGCCATTAAATTTAATTAATTGCAAAACCGTGTTTAAGCAGATGGGAGTAATAATTAAGGAAAGAATTTTGATACTTATACATAAAAAAATGTACTTAATAAATTACGTAATATGATTTCGAGGGAAAAGATTGGATAAAAATGTACATAATAGAAAAGATCTTTAAGGAATAACCTTATTTGACGGAGATTAAAATAAGACTTTTGACGGTATTAATAAAAGTTAATGAAATATGTGATTAAAAATTGGTGAATTTCGTAATTAAAATTAATTATAGATTTTAATTTTAATAAAAAATTATATTATAATTTCTACGGGGACTAAACTACATCAATCTCTATGCACCTTAACTTAATCGAACGACCAAATATTGGTCCATGAGCCACTTTTGACCCTACACCAAACAAACATGTTGATATCAAAACGGGGCATCAGCTAGGAAAATGGTAGCAGAGGTCCCCAACTTATTTCCCTTTTTCTATCGCATCCTCAACCTTCCAAAAGAAGTATTTTTATTCTTCAATTTTATAACTTTTATTGAACTCTAGGTCCTTTGGCAAAATACTCTTTGAGCCTCTGTTTGGTTTGGCTTTTAACCAATTCTACCAAATTTTAATAGAATCGACCAGAATTCTCATAATAAAATAATAGACTCAATGTAATGACAGTTTGACTAGGAATAATAGGCTAAACGTGTATTTTATCTCATTTGACTATTTTACCCTCCAATTTTTTAGCAAAATGACATGACTGCTCTTCCCAATTAAAAGAAGCAAATCAAGACTCCTACTCCACCATTTGATTCTATACTTGGCCAACAATGAAAGGCAAAAATAGTATTCTAATCTAAGTGCAATCACATTTAAATTAGTCAACTATTGTGGACAAGCAAGATGTTAGCAGATTTTTAATCAAATTGATAGCAGCGGGACCCATTTCAAGGATCCAAACGTCTTTTTTTTTTTAAATCAACGCACACAGACAATTGCTAAATGACATCTAGATGAACATACATAGAGAAGATAAGGACGTAAATGCACTTTTTAAAAATATGTACACAATAATGTAACAACATCAACAGTCCGGGGGTCCACTGCAATTTTCTAGCCTGAGCTATGAGCGGTCCATAGCATATCAAGAATTAAAGCCTCGGGAATCACACAAGTCCACATGGCAACAGCCCTTTTCTCTAGCCGATTGCATAGACTTCTGTGAAAACAAATTCTTTACTTGTCACTCTCTTCTCTCTCTCTCTCTCCTGTTCTTCGTTTGAAGATTTTCTCATGAAGTATTTTTCTTGAGCTTTGCTCAATGTGAAGTGATCTATTCGAAATTTAAGTAGTTAGTCTCGAATCCGAACAAAGGAAGAGTGTTCAATTTTAAAAAAATGAGCTCGCGAGCAGAGCTAGCTCATTTAGCTCGGCTAGTGACGAGCATGAGTACAAGCTGAGCTCGTGCTAATTAGGGTTGAGCCGGCTTGACTCAGCTCATTGCCACATCTACGTGCTTAGTTCTCGTGAAAGACTTGATTCTTTGTCCATTGAATGGCACTTTTGGACGTTACATTGTACTCATCTTTGTTGTATAACCTTTCGCGAACTGGCCTTTGAAGAGCATACAACACCTGTACTCGTACCCCTCACCCTCACATAATTGTGCTTTTTTCATCTCATCTGTGTCATTGATTGCTGGCTAGTTCAAACCGTAGTTTTTGGCGAATAAAATTGACATTTCAAACAACGGAAAAAGTAAATATATTAGTCTGAAATCTCAATATAGCACCTAAATTGAAACACTATGTTTACCATATTAACATATTTTCAATACAAGCTTGCTTAAATAAATATAAGGTTCAACCATGAAATTTAAGAAAACAATTTGATTCTTTCTGAAATAGATAAAATATTATCCTAAATCATTATTTTCATAAAATATTCCATATAAGCCGACTAACAAGTATTTTGTTAATGTATAAATTGAACAAATAAATAATACATCTTGAGTGAAACGAGTAAATATTTTATTATTTTATTTATTTATTTATTTATTTCTGAAAATTTTGGGTGGATGGTTCAATTTGATTTGAAGCAATTTTACCATAGCAAGTTTCTAGTTTGCTTCTTGTTCATGGTCGCGTTCTTTTACTCTTCCGTTGGTGGTTGTGGAGGAGGAACATTTTGATTGTGAACGACTCTTAAGTCGAGTCTATCTTGCATGACATTGTTCTTCTCTTTTTAATGTGCGAAATTTGAGAGTTCCAAAGATTACAAAAGAATATTTAGAAAAACTGAATTTTGTATAACATTACAAAAAGAAAGAATTTTCTTGTTAGTGTCTCTAATTGATGCCTAAATATTCCTTAGATGTAAACGAAGCAACTAATATCTCGTGCTACGTACCTAGTTGACTTGCATTTCTGTCACGAACTTCTGCCATTAAATTTAATTAATCACTACCCAATTGCAAATCGTATTTAAGCAAATGTAGCAATAATTAAGGAATACCTCTATGCACCTTAGCCTAAGTCGAACGTTTAAGGTGGGACCAAATCTTGGTCGATGAGCCACTTTTGACCCCACACGAAACAATGCTGATCTCAAAACGTGGCCTCGATGGGAAAATAGAAGCAGAGGTCCCTAACTTATTGCTCTTATTCAATCTCATCCTTAACCTTTGAATTTCAAAAGAACTATTTGTATTCCTAAATTTTAATTTTTGTTGCACACAAAGTTCTTTTTATCCTCATTATTTTTAAAATATTTTTTTTTCTCCTATTTTCAACCACACATTCTTCGATTAAATTATATTATACGCAAATTCAAAATTTTCCTTATTTTTTTAAAACATGCATTCTCTATCAAAATATTATTCCAAAATACATTTTTATCAAATAATTAGGCTCAAACGGACTCTTGATATAGTTGGGAAATTGGCTCATGAGCAGCCAAAATTGCATCTAAGAGCATCTTCAATAGTGATCTTAGTTTAAAAGGTATTTTAAGGAATTTTTAAAAATAAAGAGTCAAGCTTTTTACACAACTCCTATAACACTCAATATTCATTAATTTTCATTCTCATAAGTAATTATTTTCCTTCTTTCTAAGACTACCCTCTTTTTTATGTAATCACTTCCCTCTTTTTATTTTATTTTATAGAAATCGAAGAAATGAATATAAAATTGTGCAATAATAAATGAAGAACTGTATCGACTATAGAGTGGATATGACTCTCTACATTTGAAGAGTTAAATCCACTATTTAATCGAGTCTTTGAAGATAAAAATGTATTGAACATTTTAAAAAGATGTTTGACTTTCTAAAATAGAGAAAATGAGATTAATAAAAGGCATATTGAAAAGGATTTAAGTACGGATAAGAAATTGCTCGTAGAGACCAAGAATGCAGTCAATGTTGGTAAGCAAAAGTTGACAATCTACAGTGAGCTTGGAATAGTATTTAAATCGTATTTCGCATTGATTTGAAATTATTTGCTATCCTTTGTTGAATTTAGTGAGATTTACACGTAAAATGGTGAAAATTGTCAAATAAGACGTACTATGAATAGAGGTGCTTGTCCATTGCCAAAGTTATTCCAAGAAAGAGAAAAACATAAGTATAGATTCAAAAGGTTCTATCTAGAAATTGACCGAATTTACCTAACAAATGCGACATATTAGTGGAACATTTCTTATTTTCCAATGGTATAAAGAAAAATACTCACCTGATTGAGCTCCATTATTCAAAAATTCATTTTCAACCACACATTCTCCCAATAAAATAATTTGTATTTAAAACTAAAATATTTTTCTATTTTTTTACCACACGTTCTTCAAAAAATCACTATTGCAAAATTCATTTTTTTGTGAAAACTGGAGCTCAAACAAAAGTTAATTTTTCGAGAAGTGGTTTTGTAAAAAAAAAAAAAAAAAGTAATTTTCGTAGAGTGTTTAGATAAAAAGTAAAGAAGAATTATG
>CAIGRB010084198.1:112945-128306 GCA_903798255.1 Fraxinus quadrangulata | reverse complement strand
AAGCAATAAAAAGAAAAAGAAAAGACCACAGCAAAACCGAGAGCATAGGGATGTAAATGGACTGTTTAAAAAGCTTTAGACAATAATGTAACAAGAGCAATAGACTGGGGTTATTCACTGCAATCTTCCAGCCTGAGCTGAAATTCCACACGCGTTTTAAATTGGTCATATAACTTTGATTTGATTCTATTTCATAACTGAACTTCAGAACATGTTTCCAATCGATCCCCCTATAAATTCGAAGTCCATAAAATTAATGCTTGAACTTGCATGGAAAAAAGCCTAACTTACATGAAACTCACTCAATTGTTATTCCATATTAACCTATCACCAAGTCAGGGTAGAGTTAGAAATTTTATTAATGGATGCAGATTTTAATTAAGGGTCCATTTGATTGGCAAATGTGAAAATGCTTTCCAATTTCATGTAAGTTGAAAAATAAAAATTTAAGTACCCCATATAAATGCATTTTTCGTGAAATTGGCAAAAAAAAAAGTTTAAAGTGGTTATATCTTGAAATTCGAACTCAATTTTCACTTTCGTATCAAATAGTCAAAGTAGAAATTGAATTTTTCGAATGTGACATTTGCCATGAAATTTAAACCAATCAAACAGAGCCTAAGATTTTTTTCAGGAATATATTAGTAAATTATAGTACTTTTTGTTAAAATTTCAAGTCAAATGACCATAGAAGAAACATTTATACCAAATGGATTTTATTTTATCTACAATTTCAAATAAGCTTCTACAATGAAATGGAATATAACAACCCATGAAACAAATTGAAGCTCAGTGTTCAGTTTGAAACGTATGTGAAAATTTAGTGACTGTTGAAAAAATTTCACCCTGAGCGCTCTATAGCACAAGAATTATTAAAGCCTTGGGAAATGGGAACCACACAAGTCCACGTGGCAACAGCCCTTTTCTCAGCTGATCTTTTGCATAGACATCTGTGCTGACAAATTCTTTACTTGTCACTCCGTCTCTCTCTCTCTCTTCTCTATCTCTCTCTTCTGTTCTTCTTCTTGTGAAGAATTTCTCATGAAGTATTTTTGTTGAGCTTTGCTCAATGTGAAGTGATACATTCAGTTGCGTGTATGTATAGATGCTGTTAATTTGTAGAAAGACAGATCAAAGAAGTAAATATTGGAGCTCAATGTGATTCTTCATTCTACTTCATTATTATTTCAAAGGTATGCCAATGAATTTTATTTCTATTTTCTGATTTGTCAATGTTATTACACATATTTTTTTGTCGGCAACGGACAGAATGTCCGAACCCATCAGAGATTTTCGGAAGACCATTGAGATGATTAGATAGTATTATATGAGAAAAAATAACTAGTGATTTTCTTCCAGAAAAATGGATATTATTTGTCATAAATGAGTGAAAAGGTCGTCGATTTAATTTGTTAGCATTAATGTACCGATGTTGAAGAAGGTATTGAAATTTTGAAAGAAAAGTCAGTAGTTGATTTCAAATTTTTTGCTTTCGATGTAAAGTGACCATGGAGACATCTTTTGAAAAGCACCAACTAGGATTTAAATTTTAAACATCACTTTTGCAATCTCTACTACAAATTAATGATATAATTAAGATATAGTTGCTTAAATAAAGTAAAAATCCAAATTGTATACGCCTCTATTCGACTGGACAACCTCAAATAAACCGACTAATGGAATTTCCCTGAAAAAAAAGAAGAAGAAATACTCAATTTTCCAATCTACTGACTGATCACCCTTCTTCGAGAAAAACAAGAATGTCTTTTTCACACACATAATTTAGTGGGACCCCTGAAAAGCAAAAGTCTACTGTTCTGCTAAACAACTGTCTACGTATGTCTTAGAAGCAAAGTTTTTTTTAACCGTTGGCATGTATGTACGTACATTGGACCATTCAAAAATTTGAAATACCTGCCATTTTCAATCATAGACATGAAAGAATGATTGAATATAAAAGAATTTAATGATTCAATAACCAAGATTAGATAGGATAATTTATATAAATATGTTTTTAATACACAGTATTCTACTGGGTTAGTATCTACTTTGATTGTTAAGGGGTCCCTTTCGAGTTTGAAAAATGGTACCTTTCAAAAAGTTTGGTTTGATGCCTGATGGTCCTTAGTTTATGTCCTCAACAATATCTTTTTTTTGGCTTTCTGGATTTATATCATAATTCATAATCCACGAGTCTCTTTCAGTTTTTCTTATCTATTTTGCTGTCAGATGTTGGTTTCGGAATTCCTTTTTGCCCATTTATGGAGATTTCTTGAGGGGTCTGCCTATGTTGTAATTTTTTGGGTGAGCATTTGCTTTCACTTGGTGTTTCATGCTTTAAGTCTGAAAAATCAAGCTGCGAGGATAATGTATGTATTGCTTAAAAAATAGCTTTCCAGTATTCTTTTTTGATCATGACATTGGATCGATAAAAATCACATGATAGTAATGTTTCATAAAAGTTTATGGTTTTGATGATTCTCCGTGTAAGGTTCTGATTCGTTTTCAGGTTCTCTTCAATGAAATTGGAGTTTTTTCGTCGTAAAAATTCTCAAATTAATGGAATGTGGTTTTTGTATTGGTACTCTAGTCTGTTTATGTATGTTTCTTGGAAGTCATGTTACTCCCTTTCTTGGACTCTAATTTATTAGAAGAAATCTGGTTTATAGCTAAATGTACAAAGTGAGAATAGTCCTCGACAGAGCATCCTGGCGTTGCTTTAATGAGCTATATAACTTGTAATATTTTGAGTAGTTGTGAACTTTTTAACACACTTGTTAAATATAGTAGTGACAATTGCTCGTTTTTACATATGATTAGGCATTTCCTGCAGAGAGAGTCATTAGATTCAATTTTTTGGAATGATAAAGATCAGCTTTATGAATACTTGAAAATAAGGTATTGATGCTGGCCTCCAAGTGTTCCAAATGAATGTAAGTTCTGTTTTCTACTTCAAATATTTATGCAAACATTCTTCTGGCAGAAACATGCTTGGGATATTGTTAAATTTGCATCCTTCTAAGATTTCTTTTAAAAAGTTCGAAATATTTGTCGTGCTCATTTTATGGAAATTTGTACTAATAACAGTTTTAGCTGCTCTAAAACCAATCAGATATCATCATTCTGAATTCGAAGGTATATTGCATTTTTTTTTAATTTCTTTTAAGTTATTTATTGGCATTTTCGTTTTAGGTTGGACTTGAACAGATGACACTCCGATTGGAATTTGCACTTCTTTTCATCATTGCCTTGGTCCAGATTCAGCATACACTTTGCGGTTAGTAATACTAAATCGCAGTCCTCCTAAAACCTTTATCCATACCCATTTCATTGTCTTTCAGTTTACCATTTCGAGAAGGCCTTATTAAGGCATGTATGGTAGGAGGATTAGATAGCACTTGACAGTATGAACGAAGAGAAAAGAAACTAAAAAATTGTTCATTATAGTTTCCAATCTTTTTCTATGCAATGTATCAAACATTTACTTTCCATTATTTCCAGAGCTTTCGAGTACAGAAATTAGCTTATTGTTGATTTACCATTTGGCAGGCGAACTTTCAAGAACGTCTGAAACAACCAGTTGGACTTGCACCTGTTCTATTGCACAGCAAGCGAATTTGAACTTTGTCCTTACAAACTGCTCGTCGTCCTGTGATTGCAGTCCTGGTAACATTTATCCTATAACTATTTCACCACTTCATATTGTTATTGCTACATTTTTCTATTCTCTGAAACAAAATTAGAAAATGTGTAAACGTTTTCACTGTTCACCAATGTCTTAACTTATCTTACTAGGCATACATGCACTCTAGATGAAGCTAATCATTCCGCGATGAAGTCTCAACTGCCTCTGGTTTAGAATCCAGGAGAAAAATATTTAAATTCAGACAAATATTCAGTATAACTGTTACTTGCCAGAGCTATTATACACTATGAATCCTATGATTTAACTCAAGATGTTCCAATAGTCAAAAGTCTACAGAAGCAAATTATACGTTATAAGATTTTCGTACATTCACACATCTACTCTATTAAGGCTTGGGTTTCCAATTTAAAATGTCAACCTTATTAAGTGGAGTAGCCCCTATATATTAGTTAATATTCTCATAATTATTCGATGTAAAATTTATCACTTAACATGCATCTGCAAGATAATGGCTCATTTGAGAATACCAATTTTAAAATTCGTATGCTCGTTTTGAGTTTTAATCGGATTGAATTGCTTGTTTGATCTTAATGGACTTTGATACTATATTAAAACTTGAAGTTTTATTTTAAAAGGTCAACCTTGTATAGAAGTAATCCAAACTTTAATATCTTGGTTACTATTTCCATTGTCATTTTTGATGTGGGATTTATCCCTTTACATGCTTATTCTGTCCTCCTTCCATGCAAAAAAAGTAAATTAATATTTAAAGAAGCATACTAATAATTGAATGTTTCCTCTAGTGGAATCTTTGACCACAATCTAGACCATAATCTTTTTAACATGAGCTCTTGCTGATGGTGATAGTTGTATTTCTTCACCGTAAAAGCAATGAATAAGTTCATTTACCATGATTTCGTGCAATTTTTCACTTCGAAATATTTTATGTTTATGTCTCCCTTTGTCAGTTTATGACATAACTTTATTCATTTCCCATAAGTTCATATTTTTTTCTAAAACTCCTGCATATACTTCACAAATTTCTCATTTTTCATATTTTAAGAAAACATAATTTGCTTACTGTTCGTATGATCTGTAGCTGATGGACGATCAAGTGAAAGCAGATGGACATGTATTTGTGCTGCTGATAAGTTGCCTAGAGTGGTAGGGGAAGATAGTAATAGTGGCTGTTTTAAGTCATGCGATTGCAATGCTGGTACTTGCCTAAAGGCTTCATAAATTAGTAGGAGTTGGCAATTTTCAAATTGTTTAAAGGCTGTTTTATGTACTGTTTTATTGTGTCATAATAGGGAGTTTAGCTGAGAAACAGCAATGGGAGAAGTGGATTTCAAGCAAAGTAGTTGTGATAGTTCTCTTACTTTGTGCATCACTCACAACTCTAGCATTCGTTGCTTCTTTGTTATGGTATATCTATCGAAAGGATAAATATCCAGTTCAATTGCCTCTATTCTCGTCTGATGGACAAACAAGCTCCAGCAGCGGTACAAACTTCATAAACCTGGGGACTTCTTCAACGGCTGAATATAAAGTTCGTGTAGGTTCATCCATGAAACCTTTAATAGGTAAAATTCCATATTTTGATAAGTTTTCCTGTTTCCTTTGGGGATATTGAATCTCTTTCTCATATCTTGTATCAATTTATCCTATGATCATATCTGGTCGGGAGGATTGGATAACATTAGATAGTATTACGTAGAAAAGAAGTTGAAAATCATCTTCATTAAACTCCAGTATTGTGTACCAAACATACACTCAAGTGTTTGATTTACTTTGTTTTGAAGTTCAGATGAAATTTTTTTTTCTGCTTTTCAATTGGATATTTTTACATGCAATATGCAATTGCTCGAATGAATTAAACTTGAAGATTGGTTATTGACATCTCTTTCGATCGTTGCTCTTTTACTTCTCGCTGTCCTAAAGGATGCATTCCGAAAACTTCCTTCCAATTCAGAAGCAAAACGGGAGCAATACACGGAACAATTATACAATTTTCATATTCTGAACTGGAAAATGCTACAAACAAATTCTCTGAAGCTAATGTCATTGGAGTTGGAGGAAGCAGCCATGTCTACCTTGGTCATCTCAAAAATGGCCGAATTGTTGCAATTAAGCGAATAAAAACTAAGGCGGGGCCAGATGCAGAATATGTTTTCTTGTCTGAGGTACTACTGATCTACCACAAACAGCTATTTTTTATGTATTTGAACAGAACACACTTTGTTACACAAATAGACCTTACGCATTAAAGGGTTGATACACCATTACTTCTTGTTCTCAGATAGAATTGATATCAAGACTTCATCATTGTCATGTTGTGCCTTTGCTTGGATATTGCTCAGAACACCAAGGAAAGCATGCTGAGAGGCTGCTAGTTTTTGAGTATGTGCCTAATGGTAATCTCAGGGAGTGTTTAGATGGGGATTCCGGACAGTGTCTGGACTGGAGTACTCGTATTTCAATAGCTCTTGGAGCTGCGCGTGGCTTGGAATATCTTCATGAAGCGGCTGCACCAAGAATTTTGCACAGAGACGTTAAATCCTCTAACATTCTTTTGGATGAGAACTGGAGAGCCAAGGTACTTAAAAACATTTTGTTTATGAGCAAAAACAAAGTGAATCAAAAGAAAAAAGGTGACTTATTAAATGTTGATCATGCATCAAGCTAAGCGCAAGGCTGGTCAAAACTCTGACTTCTGATCAATACATGAATCAATATTAGTAATCTCAGAAGTTATTTCGTTTCCCATTAGAAATTTCTGTTGGTTGGTCATTACTTGGAGAAGTTTTCTGGTTGTTCAGTTTGAAATTTTAATGGCATCTTATTGTTTAATCATGTACGTCTCTGCCTGCAGATTACTGATCTTGGCATGGCTAAGCACCTACATAATGATGGGATTCAAAGTTGTTCCAGTTCTCCAGACAGAATGCAAGGCACTTTTGGTTACTTTGCACCAGAGTATGCAATTGTTGGAAAAGCTTCCCTGAAGTCTGATGTATTCAGTTTTGGCGTGGTTCTTCTTGAACTCATTACTGGTCGGCATCCCATCCACAAGTCTGACAACAAAGGCGAAGAGAGTCTTGTAATATGGGTATGGAAAATCAGTTTCTTAGTCATTTGGCATGAAAATACTGCCAGTGGCTCCATTGATTTCTTCAATGTGAAAGTCACCATTTTTGCACATTGAAATCGCATCTTCAATCAGATACTCTTATTTGAATGAACATTTTGAAGAATTTTTTTTTTTTTTTTTTGTTTTGAAGTTGTTTACATATACTCTCAACCTTTATCTTGGTTTTTTATGTTAATTTGTGTGCTTGAACTGATTTTCACTTCGCTGCAGGCAACACCACGTTTACATGACAGTAAGCGAGTGATTTCAGAGTTAGCAGACCCACGTCTCAAAGGGACTTTCTTGGAAGAGGAGATGCAAGTAATGGCTTACTTAGCGAAGGAGTGTCTATCATTGGATCCTGATTCTCGACCAACCATGAGTGAGGTTGTCCATATTCTTTCAACTGTTGCACCAGATAAATCTAAAAGGAAAAACTTGCAACTACATTCTTTTCAGGTAATCTTTGAAACTGACCATTATTAAGTCTTTGGTGCTTATCATGTGTCTATCCTGTGGATAGTAACTCCATGTTTGTGTCATGCATTAATCTTCTTTTTTCTTTGAGGTGGTGTAAGTTTTAATCAAGTTGAGGTGGAAGCCAAAAAGGCCTTGGATGAAATCAGCCTTTCCCATTCTTTTAACGTCTACGAAATGATGATTTTGGTTATAACTATTTCACTTTAAAGCTGACTTTTGGGAAACATTAATACAAGTATAATTATATGGCTAGGATGTGAGATGCCCCAAAATGACTAGAATTCATCCATGATCGAGAAAATACATTCTTCTTCTCTTATGCATGGAAAGGGAATAATGATAAGAAGGGAAAAAAAAAAAAGGAATCTTCAGGCATTAATCCAAGATCCTGTTTGCTAGGAAAATTTTCAGATTACTTTCTGAGACTGTGCAGACGAGCAAGTTATTTCTAGCTATCCATGCTGCCCTTATTCCTTTTGTAATAACAATCTTAGGCCCCAGTCTGTCCCAAACGCCACTTGCCCAATTTTGGTATTTGCTGTTTCAATTGTTCAACCTTAGAATTTCCAGACTTCATATCATAGTGAATAAACTTTAGGAGTTGTTAGTTTGACCATGAATTTGGCTGATCTGAGGCTCCAACAAAATGCTGATGACGCGTGAAGTTGGCTTACACCTCAGAAGTTGGCTTAACCTCAATATATGTTTACACTTGTGCTAGAATTGCCATAATCAGTATTTCTATCTTTGAAGGCACGTCGTTTGCAATTTGTAACTAATATTTCATGAGGCAGAATCTAAAGATTGTTGTCATTAGTCCTTTTTTTCTCACTTTTTTCTCTGAGTCGGAACTTTATTTTCACTTCCTCCCCCCATTTACAATTTCGTCTATTGTAAGTTAATGAATTTTTCGTCAATTTTCTGTCACATACAGTATTCATCCGTCCTTGGCACCGAAAGTGGAAACTCAGAGAAGTGTGATGAAGAACTTGTTCAGACCGTCGCAGCTGAGGAAATCAAGCAAATTACATCTGAACAACCAGCTCGATCCTCATTGCCTTCCAACATCGTTACTAATCTCTGTGTTAAAAGGAGTGATAAAGAAGCAAATAATCCTTCCACTGATATGGAATTAATGATGCTCCTCACCTCAAAATCGAAAAGGTGGCGTGCAACTGAAGATGAAATTGTGGACTTAACCGAACCCCGGCTTGAATCATTCCATTTACCTAACATCAACTCTCAAATATTAGATTTGCAAAAATAGCAGCTTCTGTGTAACTGATTTCTTACCTTTTTCTTTAGAAAAGATCATAGATCTGTTAACTGATGATAGATATATGGTAAGCCTTCGTTGAATGTAAATAATTTATAGAAAATTTGATTGCTTTTCATTCAGACTCTGGGTTACGTATGTGAACTCTAACAATTAGCCTGTGTATTGCAAAATGTTTGATAGAGTTGGGTTTCAAGTTTCTTTATCTTCCAAAAATGGAAAGTTCCATAAAATTGGGATTTTTTTTGGAACTTGAACGTAGTTACTAATTCATGATCTGGCATATACAGAATGAGGTTCGAAATCAAGTTCTACTTGGAATTGACGAAGACGCGCCTATGATCTCGAGCTAGAAAGGTAGGGGCAGGTCTACTTAAAAACGCTCATCGGAGACAAATTGCTTTTTGAGAAACGACAGAATTAGGGCAAAGGAAAAAATAAAAATCAGCTTTTTCGTAAATTCAAGGGTGTATATTATAGAACAATTAATCTAATTTAAACAAAAATTAATAGAATTTGTAATAGGCTCCAACTTTACAGAATATTAAACTAATATACTCTATTTTTAAAATCAAATCTAGATTTTATCTCTCTCTATCTCTATCTCTATCTCTATCTCTATCTTTATTTTCATTAAAAAAAAAAAAAGGAAAATCGTACTTTTTAAACATATAATCTAAAAAAAATCATTTTTTCCCAAAATCGATTCTGAAAAACAGGGACTTAGCAATTGAAACAACAATCTTTTGGCTCATTACAAAATTATATCAGGTCCAAATATACAAATTTTATAAAGTTCGAGGGCCAAGAGTGAAAATATCCCAATTTAAAGCTGAAGGCTTAAGGGTCTTTTTGCCCAATTTAAACCTGGGAGACCGGAGAGAAAGTAAGCCACCTCCGCCACCCGCTCCATTCCTCTCTCTCACACACTCACACACTCGTGCACACACGCAGAGGCACTTCACATACAAATAGAAAAGAGGGATGGCTGGAAAAATAAGCAATACGCCGGCAACATATACACCGTCGCCGACGAGTCAAAACAAGAAGAGACCCTCCACTGTCACCGGCTCCGATTGGGTCCGCCCAGACGGCCGTGGCCTCCACCAGTGCCGCCCTGCATGTACGTATTGTCTATACTTTAAAGTTGTATATACTTATATAAATAAGTTCTGGATACCCTCTTTTCTCTAAACAGGTGACCAATTGTTGGGATTTAAATTTAATTGCATGGGTGAATTCGGACTCGATTTATTTGCTCGTTCGATATTTCATTAATCTTGGACTATTATTTTTGTTTTCTCCTCTAGTATAACGTTTGAAATTTTTGCCTTTTATTGAATTATTCAATTCTTTGTTTCTACTTTGTAGTTCACACTTCACAGTGACTTGCCATTGAGTTGATTGAGTGATCTTTTTGTATATATGTGTCTATTGTAATTAAATAATTTTTGTTAGTGTAATATTCAGCAAAGTACTATTAGATAACTGTAGAGAGATTTTAAAGAAATTATGCATTCTTTCATTGACAGTATGAAAGTGCAAAGAGAATATACACACGGAACCTAAAATATCCTGAAAGAAGAAGAAAGAAAAGATAAATTTATGGATATTACACGTAAATTACATTAATATCTGGTACCTCAGTCAAAATCACGGTGCTGGATTATCAAGTTACAAAATAACTAGGTAGGTATTTACCGTATTTTCAAGTATATAAGTTTTATTCCATTTTCACTTGATGCTTATGTTCTTGAATATTTATTTGTTCATTGGGATTATTACCTGTTGATCGATGTGGTGAAAAATTAGATGGGCTGTTTTATCTTTTTAATGTTCTTTTTAGAACAAATTCCATATTAATATTGTAAGATACACAATGTCCTTTCTGCGTGTGTATGTTGCATCTTCATTTATATAGTATAAACTTAGTTTTATACTTGTTATTAATTTTTCTTGTTGAAATCTTTTAAATATGAGTAGTTATTTGTTATTTAATATTAATTTTGAGTTTAAAAAATAAAATATTTCTAATAAAGAAAGAAAAATGACAATGTAAAATGTCTGAGGAGTGTTGATATCGACACGTGTTCGACATGAATACGCTATTTTAGTTGAAGTGTTCGTACAATAGAGATCAAAGCTACAATAATATTTTCCCATGACTTCATTGTGTTTCCTGACATACCAATCTTTGATTGAGGGAATTCCTCGCCGTGTTCTGAAAGACCTCCTTGCTTTCCTAGTAGCTTACTTTGGCTATTGCACCTCTTTAATTTGTAGACTGCTCATCCTGAAAAATAGATATTATCCTCTGCACCTAAAAGTTTTTATTCTACATGATGGGGCAAATATATATATAATTTGGGCTTTGAAGTTGAAGTAGTCTACGCTATATTAACTTTAAGAATGTAATTGCGTCATATTTTTTTGTTTGAAAAGAACTAGATTTAGTGAGATTAGGAAAATAACATGGAGACATGTTTAATTTTTTAATTTCTATTTAATGGCCTCTAAATTTGATTTAATTACTTTAAGATTGTGTTAAAGGTTGACATTAGTCTGCTGATAATAAGCAATTTTTATTTCAAGATTCTGATTTTTTTGTGTTGGTATTTCTTAGTTAAACATGTTGCCGATGAAGTTTATGTTCTCGGATACATGACTATTCAAAGACCAGGAATTAGTCTAATTCGTTGGTATTTAATATGAAAATCATTCCATGATTTGCATTTTCTTGTCTTCTGTGACAGTATGTTGCTCTATTTATATTTGTTTCTTTTGAAGTTTAGTTGAAATGATATCCTGAATGTTGGACTAATCAAAACACATTTTGGTTTGAGACTTTCAGTTCTAAGGACTGGTGCGGTGAATTCTGCTTCAGGATCTGCTTATGCTGAGTTTGGAAATACCAAGGTCATTGTATCCGTGTGAGTATACTCTAAATATACTAGACTATTCTATTACATTGTTTAGAGTTCCGCATGCTTCCATGAGATAATATTTTTTTATAAAAGTTAGCTTAAATCAGTTTTGAAATTTATGTGTGTGACACCGGCATTTTTAATTAAATGAAGCACCTGTTGATGTACCTGTGAGGAATCTCAGGGAAGATATCTTAGACAGTTAGACTCCGAAAGTTTCTTTCAACCCACTTGAAGTTTGAACTGATGGTCACTTTGATAATAATTTTGCAAAGTAAAAAGATGAGATTGCACAATGAAAAGAGAAAGTAGAATCCATAAATGTCCTCTCTAAGAAACACGTATGAATTTAAACGTGGTGCGGTATGTCATGTAACAACATTACAGGTATTCTAGATGTTTTTTTTCTCATTGTTCCTTCTATAATTCATTTTCCACTGAGTCTTTCTAAAATTTTCCATTGATTTTGTTGTTTAGATTTGGGCCACGGGAAAGTAAGAAAGCAATGATGTACAGTGACATAGGCAGACTGAATTGTAATGTCAGTTATACAAGCTTTGCTACTCCTATTCGTGGACAGGTACATGAGAGCTTTGATCCCTATACTCTTAAACTATGTTCTTATCTTTCGCCTTCCACAGTAATCTTCTGCATCAATTTGATGCTTCTTTTTTGTCAGGCTTCAGATAGTAAGGATCTTTCCTCAATGCTTCACAAAGCTTTGGAAGGTGCCATCATACTGGAATCTTTCCCCAAGACAACTGTAGATGTATTTGCTTTGGTGTTGGAGTCTGGTGGAAGTAAGTTTCACATTTTGGTTGTCTTTTTTGATGAATTACTGGCTATACATCTGGTGATGATGGACTAAAATCTTAATCAACTCTCTTTAAGTTTATTTTTATTTAACGCCTGCATTTTTTCTTTACACTTGAAAATATCCAGTAAGTGTTTTACTATTTTTATTTTTAATTTTTTTATTTTAACTTCCCTGGTGGGGGTGATGTAGACGAGGTAGAGAGCTTATTAAGATTCTGAGACAATTATATATCGGCTCATTATAATGCTTTTGGTAAATATGCTTGGAGCTAGCCTAATGCGTCATATGCTTATGAAGGTAATATTTCATGATTACAGGCGATCTCCCAGTGGTTATATCATGTGCCAGTCTTGCTCTATCAGATGCAGGGATTAGGTTGTATGACATAGTTGCCTCTGTTTCTATGGTATGCATGAAAATCCTTCATTTCTTTTTCTTAGAATTTCACATGGCCAAATTTTTCTGTAAATGGAGAAATTGTGAACTATTTTTTCCATTCTTAAATTATCCAGAAACTGAGAGAGAACCTTTTTCACTGTTAGTCGAACTTTTGTGGAAGAATTAGATAAACCAATCTTCTTGGTGGTGTTGTCAGGTTGGGTGATGAACTGTAACTTTTTTCCCCTTCCTACTCTATGAATGTAGGGTTGATGTTATTATCAGTATCACCGATTAGAAATGATGATAAGAAAAACTAGACTTTGGTGGGTTGATGCCCTCACAGGAATTCTGCGTGATAACATGATCTGTGCAAGGTTTGAAAGGCCAGTTTTGCATAACAGTTATCACACATGTAGTGTGGAAGTGTTAATAAATTCTTGTAATAAGAATTATATAATAAATAAGAACGATATTTGAACAATCTTGTCTTGTATATATCGAATAATAATTGATTGTTGTTGAAAAAGTCTAAAATACATCTGTATTTATAGGCAAAATTATTCCCTACTTATCCACTACTAGGAAACTAAAATAAGAAAACTAACAAAATCCTAATTAATAAAGAAACTAGAAATCATATTCTAATTAATAAAGAAACTGAAAATCCTATTCTAATTAAAATAAGAATAAAAAGATAAAATCTATTACAACTAGATATCTTATTATAAATATCTAACTTTTATCTTATTTACAATAGGATTGTCCTACATCAACATGCTATGCTTTTTGGTAGGCTGACTGTTTCTCCAAGTGTTGGGCTCTTGAGGGACAAGATTTCTATAAGATGAATGTAGTAGAAATTAGGATGAGGTGTGGGCATGCTAAAATTAATAAGATAAGAAATGGTAATTTATGCTAACAAGTGGAGGAGGAACTGATGATAAATTTAGGAATGACTACTTAGGTGGTTAGACATGTTTCACTTAAACCAAAAGAGGCTCATGTTCACAAGAGTGACATAATCACGATAAAATGTGTGTGAAGAGAGATTGTAAATCAAAATTTTCATATTCAGTTGTGATCTGGGTTCCATCTTTCAGGAACTTATTTTATATTCTCTGGTGGTGAATTCAGAATTGATTTTTTTTGCGTGAACTAAAGTTTTGGTTTTATCAATGTCCATGAGATTCTTTATTCTTTTCTTTGCCTGCTTGCTTGGTGATAGGAACCCACAACTTCATGCTGTTCAATTGTTAATTTGTTAAGGAGTTGGGGGTGTTTAGGGTAGATTGCAACTCTCTCCTAGCGACCATGAAAATAATACATTCGAAGGGTCCTAGGTTCCCTTGTTTATAGAGAAGCCCTAGTCGAAAATGATAAGTGTGGCACCAGCTCACTATAAAGTGAGAGAAGGGGTTTGGGGGGGTTCTATTTTCATTTGGGCAGAAATTAAGGATCTAATTGGGGAAGAGAGTCTCTCTAATGCTCGTCACAATTGTAATTCAGTAATATCAGTAAACAATTTCACTTCCTTTTAAATTCTATTCAATTCAATTCTCTGACAACTCAAAGTCAGCAAATTGATTGAGGGTTCTACCACTTGACTTCAAATTTGGGGACATGATAAATGTAAGACGTGCAACTTGGCCCCTACCTTTTGATTTTTGGTCTCATAAACTGAGATTTTTTTAACACGAAATGGGAGAACTACTCTTTTCTACTCGAGTGGTTACATCATATGACTACCCATATCAAGTCGATATACTGGAATTTCTTTTTTTGAATTATTAGTGGTTTTTCAGTTTCATAAATAAAACTGCTGATGAAAGGAATTGTTTTTTTCTCAAGTTTGTCTTCAATGACCCTCAAGTCTGTATTTGTTTCCGTATTTTCTAGGTGATCCCATGAATCCTCTTTTAATAAGAAACATGGTTCTTTCTTGACAAAATAAGTTCAGTTTGTATAATAGCTTTTGGTTGAATTCCATGCCGTCTTACAATATCTCTATGCATTACAAGTCATGTCTGGGGAAGAACCTTGTCATTGATCCGGTGTCAGTAGAGGAAAGCTATCAAGATGGGAGCCTAATGATTACTTGCATGCCATCTCGTAATGAAGTTACTCAGATGACTGTCACAGGAGAATGGTCGACCCCAAAGATTCACGAGGTATACAAACATGTTGCTTGTCTGCTTGTTATAATGTTTGTAAAGTTGTTCTATTGTCTGCTTCTGGTCTCATTTTCTGCAATACAGTGCAATATCAACATATAAAGTAACCAAATTTGCTTTGAGGCTCAATGATGAAATTTGCATTAATGCACATGTTTTCCTGGCCTTGTAAATCATGTCAAAATTGAGATTTCTTCCGAAGAACTAATATTATCTTGTATGCAGGCAATGCAGTTATGCCTCGATGCTTGTTGGAAACTGGGGAAGATCATGAGATCATGCCTAAAAGAAGCTGTTTCTGCTCCAGAAGAATAGAAAATTGTGTTTCTTAGTGGGTTTTTTTTCACTTTATTAATCCCAAGAATGTTTGGCTAGGCTTAAAATATTAAAATTTGCTTATTTCTTCTAATTAAAGAAGGTATACTCAGGTTGACAGTAGTTATTCCTTTGCTTGTGCATGAAATTAATCACTAATAGCCAAATAATTGGTAATAGGACCCCCCCCCCCCCCCCCCCCCCCCCCCCCCCCCCCCCCC
>CAIGRB010084198.1:97824-112852 GCA_903798255.1 Fraxinus quadrangulata | reverse complement strand
TGAAGAAATAATTGCATGTGAGACAACTCAACTTCAAATTCAAAGGTTTTTTTTTTTTTTTTTTTTCTGCGAATCGATCGCTCTCGGTGAAATTGAGTTCAGAGTTTTTAGTTGTCAACATTTTTATCATCCCCAATAGCAATAACTACTGCTTATTTTATTTTGAAGATTTTAAAATGGTTTCAAAATAGAACTCTCCTGGCTCGAAATTAGGCGAAAAATTCTCTAGTTTCTCTTACGTGGCCACCATGCAATCCGTGGCATCTTCGAGTCAAATTCGGATTGCCTGTCAAAAGCCCGCCGCTCGGATCGGGTTTGGCGCTGACTGGGGTTTGTTTTTTTATTTTTTTATTTTTTGATAAAGTATTTGTACATATTTGAAAAAAATAAATAAAAAATAGGTTTGACTTTTTAAAATGGTTAAGCGGTTTCACCATTAAAGAAAAAAGAATAAATAAATTCTGAATTCTAATTATTGAATTAGGTTTTAATAAATGTTTCATTGTCCCTAATCATATTTAAGGTGTATTTGAGCCATTTTTTGAAAAATATATCTTTTAATAGTGATTTATTGAAGAATATATGATTAAAAAGTAAAAAAAATATTTTGAATTATTAGTAAAATTATTTTATTGGAAGAACATATAATTAAAAATAAATATTTAAAAAAGTATTTTCTAAAAATAGAAATGAGATCAATTTGCATGTACTCATGGACGGATTTGGGGAGGAGGCTTGGCATAGTCCCGTTAAATTTTTTTTTTGGTGATGTGCAAATTTATATTTTTTACATATTAGTTCGGTTTGTAATTCGATCCTAAATTTGTCTCTACATGTAATGCATGGCATGTGAGTATTGCTGGTCAGATTTCGACAAAATTAAGTTTTAATAAATTATTGTGAAACTTGAACGTTTCAAAGTTCTTAAAAAGTATTTGGGGGTCGTGGGTCAAGGGTGAGCGTAGGGGCACAAGCATTACCAAATTTAAAGCTAGTGAAGATATTTGTAGACATGTCATGTATTTAGGTATAACCAAATTTTGGCTCTATTTGAGCCCTATTTTTTAAAAAAAATAAATTTTATAGTGGTGATTTTTATTTTATTTTATTTTATTGAAAATGTGTAATTAAAAAATAGAAAAAAATTCTGATTTACGTGCAAAATTATTTTATTGCAAAAATATATTGATGAAAATAAATGTAAAAGGTTATGAGATGATTTTAGGATGTTTGGTGGAATTAAAATTAAATTTTTAGTGGATTGTGATAAAAGTTTTTGAAATGTGTGGTAGAAAAGATGTGGGGATACATAAAAAATGTGGTTAATATTGATTGTTTGATTTTGCTTAAATTAAAATCAGATTTTAATTCAGTCAGATGTTTATAATAAATATTTCAATAATAAAGCATAGTAGAAAAATAATGCAAGTGTTTTACCTTTATATGTTCCTTATTCTTTGTTTTTTTACCTCATTTTCTAAAATCATTTTTTCCTCAAAGTTCAACCACAAATTTCACGAGACCCACAAATTTTATCAACTTTTTAACCACACATTTTTTCAATTTTTATCAAAATTTACTAAAAATTTGATTTTAATAGAAAAACTAGTTACTTTACGGTCCATTGCGTTCACATGCCATGATATAGTTTAATATATTATCAAAGAAAAAAAAAATTATAAGTTGAAGCCTCTTCAACGCCTACTTAAAAAATTGCTAGCATATGAGATCTTTGAGTCGAAAAATGAATTCCGTATGTCTTTGAAAGAGGCTATTGAAGACAGAACTTAAAATAATTAAAATAAAATAAAATAAAAAAAGTTTGCACTCTAAATTCTAGAATTTTTTTTATATAAAATTCAATACTCCTTTAATTTAGAGCAATTCACCATGGTAATTCTGAAAGATAATGCAATCTCTATTGAGAAATGGACTTAATTTTACAATGAAAATAAATAAATAAATAAATATTCTTCGCATGTTTGATAGTTCAAAGGCACGAAGAATTTTTTAATTAATAAAAATAAAATATAAATTTTCGTAATGGTCTTCATTGCTGGATTCTCAACTACTCAGGCTACGCATGCACCAATTTAGTTTTTAATGATGGATAGGACAATAAGAGGGTTTTATTTTTTTCTTTAATCAAAATTTCTTCTTCTTTTTTAGATGTTTGCTTAATGGTGAGAAACCACAAATTACTTAATAATGGATTCGAAAGTATATCAATCTCCACTGAACGAAGTATATGTCATTTTAATATCTTAGTTCATAAATTATTTAATTTTCATTTTTCGTTTCCGTTTGGTTAATTTGTTTTGAAAAATATACAAACACATCCCACACAATTAATTGGACAAACAACTGAATTTCGTGTATAGAGTGACAAACAACGTAGGAAAATACTTCAAATTACCTTTAAAATTCTGTAGAAATTTCAGCAGAGTAACGATAGGAAATGGACTCCAAATAAATTCTCAAAATGTGCAGTATAGCAGCAATAATATCAAAGTCGAGGCAAATGTTGAATACTTTGTTCGTTAAATCGAATTTGTCCCGCAACGGTACCTACGGTTTATGGCAATCAACTCCCAAAATACAACGACTATCTTTTTGTGTGAGTAGCACTACAACACACAAAAAACGACAAACTAGAACTTGATCTACGAACTTCACTATGCAAAGTGAAGAAAACCAGAATTTATGCAACAAGAATTTGGTTGAGAAATGAGAAAAAATGAATACTATATGATTGCATATCATTGTGAAAATATTGGGACGTCCATAGGATCCTATTTATAGATGTTGAAGGGTTGAGAACGAAGAAGTGCAAGCAAAAACACAACAGTAGCGCGTTTCCAGATTTTCACCCGCTATCCGCTCGTTACGTCGCTCGAGCGACACTTTCAGTGAGCCCGTCGCTCGATGTTCGCTCGAGCGTCACTAGAGCGAGCTATATTGTCGCTCGAGCGACGGTGTCATCTGATTTTCCACATTTTTCGTTCCATTTTCGGACCACAATTTCTTATTCATCCGAAATTGGTTTTGAGATACTAGTTATATACAAAAATCAAAATTTTCTTTTGGGGTCGATCCCCGTTCTTTCTGGGGCTTCGCCCCCCGAGCCCCCCTCATTTCGAAGCGGCAAATAACAAATAAACGGGTTACGTTTTGACCGATGTTGATATGAAATCATACTTTCCAAAGCTTGGTTTTCGATTCTTAGCCAATCTTTCTCGTGTCTTAAATCAAATTCCAACAACAACACAAGAACATCAAAATGAAATTGAAAAGCCAAAGGAGTCGTACTGCTTAACCCCTCAAACCGCCACCTATGGTCACATCCATGGTTGCTCCTTACTGTCGTTAGTCTCGCCACTCTAGGCGAGCATATTCATGATGAAACATCATCAAATCAAAAGATAGAGATGGGTTGGGTTTTTAGGACTTTGAAATTTTTAATGATGGGTTGGGTTTACAAGGACTTCGATGGATGATTGGGAGAGGAAAATCGACTAGGGTTTGATAATCGGATGGTGGTAGTCCAGAGATATAGGCGGCGCGACGACGATTTTAGATTATTGTTTGGTTTGGGGGAAGAAGATGAAAATGGGGTGGGAAAAGTTTAAATGTCGTTTTCAAATCCTCTGGGAAAATTTGGTACGGATGAAAACGTCTTTGTTTAAAATGGTCAAAATATCAATTTTTTGCAAAATCTTGGTCAACTAATGGTCTCCATCCATTTGGATTTCAACTGCAAATTTATAAAAGGTTAGAAACATTCGTTGGCACAAATAAAAGATTAAAGTAAAATCTACAAAAAATTGAAAATGTTAGAAATCGTTACTATAGCGTTCCCTTAAAATTATTAGATTTTACACTTATTTAAATTATGTTTTCAAAACACTTCCTCAAGTTCAAGTCTAATTTAATTTTCGTCATGATTTGGCTCATACATAATTTTATTAATGGGTGGCACCAAATTTTGATATCAAGATCTTTGTTTTCTTTAATATAATATTGAAGTATCTCATCTAAATACTTAAATATTGAAAAAAAAATTATTTATTTATTTGTATTTTACGTTTAATGAGAGTTATTTTAGTAACGAACTAAGGAATTTTAATGGAGCGATCGACATATAAACTAAGCCCATGTTTCGTTTGGATTAAAATTCAATTAAAATTTAAAGTCAAAGTCAACAATTAATTATAATTACACATTTTATAGGACCCACAACTTTTCAACCGCACATTTAATTAACTTTTATCTGAATCTAAGAAAAATCTGATTTTAATCTCAATCAAACGGAGGTTAAATGATTCGGTCATGTCAATATAAAGTCCAAACACCCACTACAATAATCCTTCGACTTGATTTAATTTCTTATGAGCTACCTAATTTTGTTCACTACAATTTTCATCCTTTCAAACAAATATTTTTCAACATATGTTATATAGCGTTGGGTGTTTTGATCTTGTTAAATGTGTACACTACATTTTGACTAAATTATAATAACACTTCAATGCATTTTTTAAATTATTTCCAATTACCTAATTCTTTTCTTATTGTACTCTCTTCTGCAGACTGCAACTCCCAGTTCAATTCCACTAATTTCAAAAAATGATAAGAAAAATTATAAATTCCAGTTTAATTCCTTCAAAAAATAAGCCATACAAATTTGAATTCACTTTCATGCAAGAAAAACCAGTCCAAGGGGATTGCCTGTATCAACTTGCCAAAGTTTGGCAAAAGGCCACTACAAAGCTTGCTCCAATGGTTATGTACATTCTTCAACGCTATATTTACAGGCCAAAAGTCAAACCCTGTCCAGCTGCCAACCTATTTTTTTCTTCATATATATCTTCAGACTCACAGTTTAATCTAATAAATTCCTTCTCTACAACTCCATCCAGTATCTGCATGTTCTAGCTTGAGGTTTATAGCTTTTAGCTTAATTTACTGAAGAAGAAAAGGTGTCACGTCAGTCCCTCAAATTTCTGGAGATTTTGCTGTATAATACATTGTATGGTATTCTTTTACTTTTATTTTTATAGTTTCAAGCCTAAGAAAAGGATATTGGAAGTAGTAGTGTATATTACGCCTGCTTTTCTGTATCGTTAATTTTAATTTATTCTTTGTTACTAAGTTATTGGGATTATGCAAAACTTAGTAATGCATATTGAATATTGGCTTTAAGTATTTTCTAGCTTTTGAGAAATTGATTTGTGGGCTTTAATTTTCTTCTAAGAAAAGTTCAGTGATTAACAACTTCTAGTACTATCTAGGTGTCCCAGTAAGATTTTTCCTCCTGTTTTTACTATATTTTATTGCTTACATTTTAGTGATAATAGATTTAAATATGCTTTAACAAATGAATGAATTATTGTTCCTTCGGCTTATTTTTGAATTTATATCAACTTTTTAAATGCTATCTCGGTGCGCGCATTAAACGACTCGATATAATAATAAACAAGATTTTCTTACGGTCTCAATCCTACTTACCAAACATGCTATGAATGTGATAAACGCAGATAAATAGAAATGGTTTATAAATTTGCATATATAAAATCAGGTTCATGCCGAAGGAAATTCTTGATTTGAAGTACCAAAAATGCATGGATATCCCTTTTATCGCGACAAAATTGCTTTATGATTAGTTACAGATGAGGATTTTGTGTGTGAACAAGCGTAGGTAACTCGTTTCCACTGCCCATTTGTTTATTACCATAGTGTGGGGCGGGGGTAACCCCATGTGAACTTGGATGTATTTTTCATGGGATTCTTCAACAACAATTTATTACTTTGCACATATACATTCTTCAGGTGTCTAATGCCTATATATAATAATGTTTTGGTACACGATCTATTGCTCTTTCAACTGCATCAGAATTTAGCTTCCTCACCTTGATCACTTAAATCTTTGTTTTCAATTTGTATTCAGATTTTTGAGCTGCCAGCCAATCAAGATTACACAAGTATACCACGTTCGAGTCTTCATAATCTTGTACAAACATCCACAAATGTATATAAAAGTTGGCAGGCAATGATGAGTATATAAGTATGTATGTAGAATATGCATTCTTGTTTTCAGTTTCGGTTTCCTTTCCTTTGAACTAATGTAACATTTTGCAGGTAGGTCCATTTGGGAGATGGGCTTATTCCGGAGTAGCAACATTAGAAGTGGAGACTATTTGGAAGGAATGCTGAGAGATTATGTTGGGGGAAAGGCGAAGTTAAGGGCGCAAAAGAATGGATCATCTCGCCTTGTAATGGTTTTAATTTGCTTACAGTTTGCCTTTGCAGTTTATGCTACATTGCTCTTGTATTTCATGAGTCCTTCCATAGACTTGAGAACAAAACCGGACTTTTCATGGGCGACACGCATTGCACATCAATGGAAAAAATATATAGTCACGCCCCATGTTGTGAGTCATTACCAAGAAGCCAAATCCCTTATTGGAGCTGAAATCCAACCAATTAGTCCTTGTCAAGTTTGTGAGCACGAAAAGATAGATTTCGTGCAAAAGAAGTCAAATGATGCAGTGATGATCAAATTGAAGAGGGAACTTTATCAAGAAGTATTAGGTTTCCAACGAAAGACTGTTGGGACTGAGACTCTAGCAGATCTAATGGCAATGAAGTCTAAGTGGGATTTGCGTGGACCGAATATCCCAAAAGTTACAGTTATTTTAAACCATTTTAAGCGCAAAACATTGTGTGCTCAACTAGATTCGTTGCTTCACCAGACCCTTCCGTTTCATCATGTTTGGGTACTTTCATTCGGGAGTCCAAACGAGCAATCCTTGAAACGAATTGTAGATAGCTACAATAACTCAAGAATCAGTTTCATTAGTTCAAGTTATGATTTCAAGTACTATGGAAGATTCCAAATGGCATTACAGACAGAAGCCGACCTTGTGTATATCCTCGATGATGACATGATACCTGGCACAAAAATGTTACAAATTTTATCACATGTTGCCGGGACAGAGAAGTATAAGAACTCTGTTCTGGGCAGTATCGGGAGGATTTTGCCTTTCCGACAGAAGGACTTTACTTTCCCGAGCTATAGAAAGTTTCGATCAAAGGAAGCAGGGCTTTATTTGCCTGATCCTGCTTATGACATTACAATTAACAGAGTTGTTCAGGTCGACTTTCTTTCTAGCTCCTGGTTTTTGTCTGCGGAGCTTATCAAAACACTTTTCACTGAGACGCCGTTCACTTTCATGACCGGAGAAGATCTGCACTTGAGGTATGTAAATTTATCAAGTTACTTTCTCTATGCTAATTTTACTGATGATGCATTTAGTGCTTAGCTATTAAACTGCTAAAACATGTTATAGTTGGTTGGATAAGTGAATTAAAATGGTAATGGATACTAGATATTCTGCCAAATTGGCTATGTCGATAAATATCTAAGCTATTTAACAATATTTAGATGGCAAGTTTGAAGTATTTTCCATGAAACCTAACTATGAATACTTGTCTGTCTTGATCAGTATCTTCATGAAATATGATAATTAGTGCATCCACTGTATGCTTTTACCCTAAATAATGATTTTTACGAAATCGAAATGCAGTTATCAACTTCAGAAGTACAGAGATGCTGGTTCATTTGTGTTGCCTGTTGATCCAAAAGATAAAGAAACATGGGGTGATAGTGAGCATAGGCTTGCATATGTGTCTGAAACCACAGTGATTTTCAAAGGCACTGTTCAAATTAGAGATGACCAATGGTGGAAAGCCCTCTCGACCGGTTATGTTACGCAGTGGGCTGCTATGTATCCTCAGAAGATTGATGCACTTTTCTATGCCCACTCCATTGAAGAAGTTAAAGCACTAACTCCACTTCTCGAAAAGTTCAGGTCCACTGTTGGCAAAAAGGCCTATCTTGTCGTATCGGGAGGCAATTTCTGCCCTTGTGAAGATGCTGCTGCAGCTATGAGTTGGCCTAAAGCAGTATGTAAAGAAAGAAGATTCAAGATTTTTGATTTGGAAATTGGTGCCTTATCAGGACTGTCAAAGTCAGAGGTGCCTGTTTTACAAGCAGTGTATGCGAGCATGAAAGGACTTATCAAAATTCACAACCCGAGCGTGGTGATAACAGTTGCTGATATCGATTCAAATGTTAAAAAAGCTTTGAACATGGCATCAGAAACCAATGTAAATGGCTCAAAATTGGTTCTTTTACCAAGACCATCTGTGTCTAAGGTTCTCTGGATGGCTGATCTACGATCCACAGCGTTGCCAAGTATGAAAAAATTTCCATTAAAATCTCATTTTTCCTCTATTTTTAGTTCTATATGTTCATGTTTATGACCTATGCAATTACATTTTGGTATATGCAGATTGGAAAAAGATGCAAATTTCTGTAAATATAATCACTCAGAACCGTGCTCATTCTCTTAAGAGGCTATTGAACTCTCTCAGAAAAGCCTATTATGTAGGAGATGAGATTCCTATCTCCTTCAACATGGATAGCAAAGTTGATGAGGCAACTTTGAAGCTCGTGAATTCCTTCGATTGGCCTCATGGGCCTAAAATTCTTCGTAGAAGAATCATCCAAGGAGGACTGATTCGAGCTGTCAGTGAAAGCTGGTACCCCTCGTCTGATGATGAATTTGGGCTCTTACTCGAAGATGATATTGAGGTCTCTCCTTACTACTACCTCTGGATCAAATATGCTCTTTTGGCATACCACTATGATCCTCAGATTTCTCTACCTGAACTCTCGTCAATCTCCCTCTACACCCCTCGTTTGGTTGAAGTCGTGAAAGAAAGGCCTAAATGGAATGCAACTGCATTCTTCAAGCACATCCATCCAAACACACCTTATCTCCACCAGCTACCTTGCAGTTGGGGTGCAGTATTCTTCCCCAAGCATTGGAGAGAATTCTACGTCTACATGAACATGAGATTCACCAAAGATGCCAAGCAGAATCCTGTCCAAATCCCAAAATCAAGAACAAACGGTTGGCAAGCTTCTTGGAAAAAGTTTCTGATAGATATGATGTACCTCAGAGGCTACGTTAGCCTCTATCCAAACTTTCCAAACCAACAAAGCTTTTCGACCAATCATATGGAACCTGGTGCTCATATCAGCGCGAAAGACAACGTTGTGAAGCACAACAAGACAGATTTCGAGGTGCCCCTGTTGAAACAAGACTTCAAAACCTTATTGCCTAATGGGAAACTGCCTCCGGCTTCAAAATTGCCTTCTCTTAACCTGTTCAATCAAGCTGTTTCTTTGAAAGGTTTGAAGGCTGCCGGAGCTAAGCTGAGGCAGGATGTACTTGAATGCAATCCAACAGAAGTGGTGGCAGTCAACCAAGAAACAGGTCGACCTTCACATTGTGCAAAATTCTGATTGAACTTGCGACCATTCTTTCGTTAATTTTATAGATTTTTATTTTTTTTTCACTTGATCATTATAATTTATACATAACACAGATGGGGGAATGGGATGGTCTCAATTGTAACAAACAAATGAATGTGGGGTTTCAAATTGTAACAGATTGAATCTGATTTTTGGTTCCCTGTGACATGTAGGGGAATTAAGATATCTTAGTGAAAAAGTTTAATACATTCTGCTTATAATACACAGGAGTATTGGCTCAATCATTTATGAAAATTGTGCACGTGTCACGTATTTGATAAAGGAAAAAATAAGAAACTAGTTCGGAAGCATTTTCATATGTATCTTAAATAAATAAATTAGCACTATCTAAATGTATTGGGCTCAATCAGCACCGAGAAAACCCAAAAATAAGCAAAAATGGTAAAGAATACAGAGATTTTTCCGCCTGAGTCTCGAAAGGTTCACTTCTAACACTGCAACGTTGCAGCATCATCCGTAAAACATTACGACAATGTTCAGATTTAATATTTGTTCATCATTTGAACATTCTCATTTGAACACCAACAATATGAATAGACATGATTAATCACCCTTTATCCCTAATCTTTTGAAAAAAAATATTAAAATTAAAATTAACAGTTATTGATAAATAATGTATATGAAAGTGCACTCCCAAGCTATAAAACATATGTGAGTACATTGGAAACACAACTCAAATTAGCAAAATTGGAACTCGAAATATCCGAATCGAAACTCAAACTCTGCAGATTTTCAGTGTTATAATTAAATAACTGACATGAAACAATAATTAAATTTGAAAAATTATAAATAAATCTGAAATTACCACTGATTTTTTATTTTTTCGTTTTAAATGAGCACCTAATGTTCAGATTTTATAGAAAAAAACTGAAGAATCAGTCATCTGCGTGTAGAACTCGTGGAAAAAACGACAAGAAGTCTTGCATTAGAAGACTCGAATCGAAGTTTTTTTTTTTTTTTTTTTTTGAAATCTAATACTAACAATAGTTGCGGAATTGATTTTTGACCGAAAACACTGACACATGTTGATATCTTCAATTAAAATTTATTCTCCCATATATGAAACCATTCCATCTAAAATTGCTGAATTGTCGGGGAATTTTTGGGTAGAATAATGTTTCTATGATACAACGTATATTTTAAGCTTTTGAAAAATTGAAACAATAATATTTTTTTATTTTGTAAGCTTAGCTAAATTTCAGTTTGGTTCTTAAATTTGGAGCATTTTAAACGACGAATAAAAACGAAATAAGCAAGTGAACTCGTATCCACTCATGCGAACCCAAGTACACAAGCATTCATTCGTGAAGTACTAGAGCTCGAAACAAAGGGTGCCGAACTGTTCCCACAGTATTCTACGTCGGCAGAAATTATTATCAAGGCACACGTGAATGGATGTGATCAAAAGCATGACTTCAAAACCAATTAACATTGACATGTAAGTTGGTGAATTAAACATTAACATATAATAAAATCTGTTAGAAGTCCGTCAGTAAACGCCCGTCATATGTCATTAACTAAAAAAGACACAATTGTCCCCAAAGCTACAAATAGACCTGATTCAAAAGAAAGAAAGAAAAAGTATATATATTTGAATATCTCCCTCTCAAATAGTCATTTCTTATCTTACTCCTTACTGAGCATCAAGTAAAGTGAAAATAAGAGGAGAAAATCCTAGCTGGAATTTATTGATCATGATTCAGGTGAGCAGAACATTTCTATGTTTTCACTTTTAAGTTTCTATTCTATGCAAGACAACTTATCTGTTCTACTAAGGTTGAACAATGCTCTAAGGTCCATTTAATTATTAGATAAAATGTCATAAAAGTCATTGGAGCTTTTTGGTAGTAGCCAGTGAATTCTAGTAGATTTATAAATATTAAATTTGAATTGAAACATCTTTTTTTTTTTCGAAAAATAAAATAAAATAAAACAAATTTGAGTTCTCAGTCCTTTTTATTTATTTTTTTATTTTTAAGATTTCTTCAACTAGGAAGTATAATATCATCAACCCTCTTTAGTGACATTTGCCTAAATCTGTGATTTGCAATCATTTAGCCCTATTTGACAATCATTATTTTTAAAATCTTTTTTCCTCGTACTCATTTTTAATCACACGTTCTTACAATAAATTATTCTTTACGTAAACCCAAATTTTATTTAACTTTTTAATCACACATCCTCAAAAAATTTACTATTCAAAAACTCTCTTTCCAAAAAAAAAAAATCATGTTAAACAGGGGCTTAAAGTAACAAAAAGTTTAAAATTGATAATTAGTGTTTGATGGAAACATGAAACCCTATTCCAATATCATTTTCTTGAGTAAAACATTTGGAGTGAGATTTAAGTTGTTTTCTCTCACCAAACGAATTGATTTTGTGGGTTGTCAAACATTTTGCTTTCATTTGCAGCTTTCTCCCTAACAAATATATAGAAATGTCCATTCCACCTTCCATTTCTTGTATCCTAAGAATCAAATATAATATTTCCTAATGTCACTTATGAACATTAATCTTGACATATTTGGTGTGAACGGACTTGTTTATTATGACCGTTAACTACTTTGTGAAAGTGATTGAACAGAAGACAAGACCAACAAAAGCTAAGACTCACGGCGTTAGCACCAACCATTCGGTTAGTACAGCTGATAAAAGAACTCATATTTCACATTCTCATACAAGACACGGCCGGCTTCACTATCTTTCTCTTTAGCTTCAGAAGGCCCCTCCTCCTCCAACTCCCACCACCATCCCTTTTAAGCTCTTTCGTTATTCCCTCGTCGCTCATCCCCCGTCAATCCAACCCCCCCGTCAATCCAACCAGGGTGTGGTCCTGTGGGACTGCATGAAAAGTTACGAAAGTCACAATTCAGTTTTAACGGTCTCTTTCTTAGTGTTCTTGAGAGAGCACTGCCAGCTGCAAGTTCAAGTTCAAGTTAGCTAATATATATGTATACATAAAACATGATGAAGGTAAGTTAAATTTCATGTATAAACACCATTAAAGATATTGTTTTCGTGGATTAACTAGCCATTAGTTTTAGAGATTTTTTGTTACACTTTCTATATATAGGATTTTTTTCTGTTTTCTTGAAAACATTAATTTTGTAAAGCGCACGTTTAAAGCAACATAGATCACTTGATAGTAGGAAATAGATGAACATTAAACAACTTACTAATAGTGACTAATCTCTACAACTAGAAAACCTGAGTGAAATTCACTTTTTATTCTACTATTTGGTCTGATTATTCTTCCACTTCTCGAGAAAGATGGGAGAGATTCCGGGAGCCCAGTTGGGCGTTATTGGCGCATTGTTTCTTTCTGTGGCGTCGTCTGTGTCCATTGTCATCTGTAACAAGGCCTTGATGAGCAATCTTGGTTTTCCATTTGGTATGCAATCTTTTTCTATTTTCTTGTTTATCATTTAGCACATAACAATCGTTTACATCACACTGGTAAAGATCCTAATCAGTGAGTTTGGGCCAGAAAATATATTGGCTCTTGTATTGTTTAGAATTATACAGACTTGATTTACAAAACTCCGTAGATTCGAAGTATAATATATTTATATTAATTTTTTTCATAAGCATAACAAAATATATGCCTAATTGAACATTACTACACAAATATAAAATACCAAAATCGAGTTGTAGAATATATATATTTTCAAGAAAGATAAAATAATGTGTCCCTTTATAACATGCCATGTTGATGATTTGCAGCCACAACACTGACTAGTTGGCATCTGATAGTAACGTACTGTTCTCTTCGTGTGGCGCTGCGCTTAAACTTCTTTGAGAATAAGCCAATCGACATGAAAACTGTGATGCTTTTTGGCATTTTGAATGGTATTTCAATTGGCTTTCTTAACTTGAGCTTGGGATTCAACTCGATAGGCTTCTACCAGGTGCATTATACATAATTTCACCTGTATTCGTTCAATTATTGGGCCTTTTCATATAAATAATCCAGCATATGCAAATCTTTCTATCTATAGATGATATCTAATTATTTTTTTCTTTTGATGGAGTTTCCTGGCATGGTGTATATTTTTGCAGATGACAAAACTTGCAATTATACCTTTCACTGTACTGTTAGAAACCATTTTCTTGAAAAAACAGTTCAGGTGAGTAATTATAACTCTCTAAAATGTACAAAAAATTTTAGGCCAATAAAATCTTACATAATTTTCTCTGAAAATGTATTTGCAGCCAGAAGATTAAGTTATCTCTATTCGTCCTTCTTCTTGGAGTTGGCATTGCATCCATAACTGATCTTCAGCTCAATTTTGTTGGCTCAATCCTCTCCCTTCTTGCCATTTTAACAACTTGTGTTGGCCAAATTGTATCCTTTATTTCTTTCAGCTATTTTTACTTAGAAAATCAAGGTTCATGGATTGTTTTTTAAGGCCCTTAATGAAAGGATCCAAGCCTTTGTGCCTAAAGTGTTATATTATCAGTTTTGGGAGAGCTCTGCTCATCGCATCTAAAATTCAACTTAAGTCTCTTATAAAGCAAAAATTCAATGAAGAGTAAGATGAACATAGGTTCTCTCAAAACAAGCCGTAAGTGTGATATAACGGCTTGAGCACACAAGTTTGGAACATTACACTTTAGATAATCATAATATGGTTAGGCTAATCATATAATTGAAGCCCACCTCGGGCTTGGCTGGCAAGGCTTGGCCGTAGGGGTCGCTTGCATATATTATGGTCCGAATCATTATGAAACCCGACATTCAATATAAACCCTAATGCAATTTCGGTTAAGGTCTTCGTTTTTGGGCAATTTTTTTTATCCTTAATTGGATGCTTCATTTCAGCTTACAAACACAATACAGAAGAGGCTGAATGTATCATCTACTCAGCTGCTGTACCAATCAGCCCCATTTCAAGCTGCTATTCTTTTCGTTTCGGGCCCTTTTGTGGATCAAAGCCTAACCAAACAGAATGTTTTTGCACACAAATATTCTACTGTTGTGTTGGTATGTTTTCGCCTAATTCCCATTTCTTAGTGCAAGTATATAAACCCTTATTTAGGCCCTGTTTGAGTCCCATTTTTGGGAGAAAATAGGTTTTCAAATAGTGATTTTTGGAGAATTTGTAGTTAAAAATTCGAAAAAATTTTGGAATTTAAGTGTAAAATTATTTTATGAAAAGATGAATGATTAAAAATGAGCTTCGTTGGTTGACCACAGCCCAGATTGAACCCAAATTTAAGGAATCTTGGTCCAAACTTAATTTTCATCCTTCTGATTTTGTTAGACAATCACGTGTATATGTGGAGAAGTCTTGTACAAGCTAGTTAGCCTTTGTTTGAGTTTCATTTTCTTTTGCTTAAATTTTTAATTTTCAAACTCAAGTTTTGAACACACATTTCGTAAGATTTACAAGTATTATTCACTTATGCACTTTTCATGAAAGTAAAATTTAAGTCGAAGAAAATGAACTCCAAACAAAGGCTAAATCAAATTAATAAATTCAAGACCGAATTTTGGGCATCAACGCAATTGAAAGTTATATATTTAGTAGTGTCAAACATGCTGGACGAGCTTGGTCATTAGACTAGATTTTTCTATAACTAGAGGTTGCTCTCTCATTTTAAGCTTTTTTTTTTTTTTTTTTTTTT
>CAIGRB010084198.1:82863-97741 GCA_903798255.1 Fraxinus quadrangulata | reverse complement strand
TTTTTTTTTTTTGGCTGAGCCCTGTGGGCCAGTTCATCGAGCCCGGCAGTCATTTTACAAGTCGGGCCTTTTTGACATCCCCTACATATGTGGCTAATGCTTTAGCTAGCTGATTCTTGTCATAAAATAGAAACACAAATCCAAACTGACGATGAATTGTGCCTAACGATTTGCAGGCTTTCATTCTACTTTCGTGTGTGATAGCCGTTTTTGTGAACTTCAGCACATTCTTAGTGATTGGAAAGACATCACCAGTTACATATCAAGTACTAGGTCATCTCAAAACATGTCTTGTTCTTGCATTTGGCTATACACTTCTGCATGATCCTTTCACTGCAAGAAACATTCTTGGTATACTAATTGCCATTATTGGAATGGGTTTGTATTCATATTTCTGCACCAATGAAAGTAAAAAGAAACAAGGGGGAGATGTTTCATCCATGCCTCAGGTATTTCTGATGCATCTCTCTCTCTCTCTCTCTCTCTACCAAGGCCCATTTTCGGCCGTTGTCATTTATTTAATGATAATTATAAATAATTATTGATTAGTGGAATTGGGTTGTTTCAGATTAAAGAGAAAGATACTACACCACTGCTGATGAGCCATCAGGATAAAGAAAATGGAGCGTAGAATTCCATCGTTTAAGCTGTTAGGACCATGTGTTGA
Source organism: Fraxinus quadrangulata (assembly GCA_903798255.1). Classification (NCBI taxonomy): domain Eukaryota; kingdom Viridiplantae; phylum Streptophyta; class Magnoliopsida; order Lamiales; family Oleaceae; genus Fraxinus; species Fraxinus quadrangulata. The sequence continues at coordinate 97,074 of CAIGRB010084198.1, read as the reverse complement.
TGAGCAAAGTTTTTTCTTATACTTTTTTTTTTTTTTCAGAAATTATATTCCAAGAGTGTAAATGACTTTGATTCTTTTAAATAATGTATATCTTCATGGAACATTTGGAAGTTTTTTCTTTGTGTTGTTCATGAAATAGAATTGAGAAGATACATAAAATTATTATGATTTGACTTTCTTATATAAAAAATATTTTTTGATATTTTGTTACTATTCGAATCGAAAACAGTGGCCCATGTGATCTTAGCCGATTACATTTTACCCAACGGTAAATTTATCGGTCTAAGTACCAACTTTTATTCACAGTCTAGATACTAATTCTTAAGAAAAGCCGTTGTGCTTTGTCTTCCTCTTTATGCTCATGATTATCGACTCATGCTACTTAGCCAATTAAATGATTATTACTTGATACTTGGTCAATTTCACTTAATTCTTTTACAACGTGGAAAACCCGAGCTATTAAATTAAAGTTAGAGGTACTTTGGAGGTTGTCCTGCGAAATCAATTTCAATTTAAAGTTCTTGGATCACAAAGCTGTCCACACTCACGTACAAAGGAAGACTAGGAGTTAAAGATTGGTGTTGATTAGCAAGAAGACTTGCGAAATCAGATTCGTTTTCACATTTTTATCTTTGCGGTTACTCTCATATACTGAAACACAATATTTCGTGTAACCAAAGCTAGTAATAAGGTAACATACTTGCAGTATTTCTTGGAGGAATTAAGTTAGAAGCTAATTAAGGTCGAACATTTGCCTTTGGATTGTCACAATTATTTGCCTAGCAAAGAATCTTGTTCGTCATGTCTAGACAAATCATATACAAGTTTTATACCATTTCAAATTATTAGTTGTGCGAGGGAATGCTTTCCAAACCTAAAGTTTGATCATCATGGATTTTTCTGACTATGGACAAAGAAAATATGGATTTTTCTTGGAAGAAAATTGATTGCTTACTTACAAGTCATCTTCACAAGTTCATAAATCAATTTTTAAGTTTCAAATTTTGGAAGACACTATTACCCTTGAAAATATATTACACCCCTGTCTGATCCCATTTTTAATACTTATTTTTTCCAAAATTCATTTTCAGCCATACGTTTCATAGAATTCACAATTTTTATTAATTTTTTAACAACACAATTCATTAACTTTTAAAATCTACTAAATTTTTAATTTTTATCTAAATCAAATAGAGGCTNTCCATCAAACCTCGTATGGAAATTGTTGGAAGGGCGGCTAGGGTGGGAAATGAATAAGAATGTAATTCCAAAGAAGGAGATGAGAAGGAAGACTCTTAGTTGTTGAATGCGAGTCACTACATAGGTGGAATTTTATAAGCTCCTGTAGGCCCGGCTAGCCCTTAAGAGTCTTTTTGTTTTCCCTGAGGCAAGGTCGGGGTCCTTACAAATAGGACAAATATAGACCAAACCTTTGAAGGATGAGGTTCCAGTTCGCCATTCTTATTATAGTCTCCTCAGAAGTCCGCTCTTCTATCAAAGCTGAATTCACCTGGGTCTCTTAGTCACCTTCGCTTCTTGAGGCATGATGTCTTTATTTAAAATAATTTAAATCGTCTTCTTACTTTCAAAAATTTATTCTAAGCCCCTTTACAGGATTGAAAAAGGAAGATTTCACCCAAATGACTTAGGAACCCTCTAAAGCTTTGAGGTCGTTGCTAAGTTGTAATATTATAAGGGCGTCATTCCCCCAAATATGTATACTTGTAATTTTGGGCTTCAACCCTCTACTAAACAATGGAGTTATTATGCATTTTAATATAATAAACTAGGGAACTTATTGCTACCTAGAATGATCGAAATCTCTAGGTAACATTGTTGTAAACTTATATATTGTGGAGAACACTACCTGAAAAATAGAATCAGGACAATAATATAATTAAAGCCATAGGTTGGGGGGACCAACGAAGCAATTTTCCCTTTAACTTTTAAAGGGGAAAAAGGACAAAGATCAAATATTCCAAATTTATTATTAAGAAATGACATAATTGCAGCAGCGGTAACAAACTTTTTATATAGTAACAGACTTTGTCCAAACATTGGTATCACCCATGATACTAAACTTTTCAAAATTTAGTACATGTGGTCCAAATGGATGATTTCTATTAGTTTGACCGTTAATTGACCAGATAATTGATCTTGACAATAATTTTGACTGATTTTAAAATGTTAAAATGGTAACTTTATATTTTTATGATAAAAATAATTAAAATTAAAAATTAATTTCCACCCCACCCCACCCCACCCCAAAACTATCACCACCACTTACTACCGGACGGCTCAATCGCACCCACCCAATGCCAACGTCACTGCCATCTCCTCCACTGCTACTTTCATTCCTATCACTCAACAAAATTTCTTCCCCAAATCTAGATGAGGAAGAGGGAAGAAAAAAATTGGAGCCTCTACTTTTGTGTTCCCAATGCAGCTTGGGGAGGAAAATTCCCCTTTCTTGCACCCAAATATACACGGTGTTTAAAGAAATGCATGAACGATGTTTACGCTTATCACAACTCATGTCCATGTTACAAAATCCCACCACACTTTATTGCATTTGAGTTATCTAGTTACTCTTTCTCAATTTAGTGTATACAATCCTAAATTAAGGCTTCAAAGGTACCGAAAAGTTGCAATTTTCAGCCATTCTTTGTGGTTTCTTGAAGTCAAAAAGTTGAGGACATTTGAAAGTAGTACCGGGAGTTTTAGGTGCTTTAAGCGTAAAGAGAGTGATGGAGAAGCAGAATTGGAGGCATAGATGATGGAATTTATGGTGAAATCGAAGAACCTATCAATGTTTTCGACAAAGGAAAATTTGCTTAAAGCTAGAAGAATGGATTTGGTGGAGGCTTAAAAGAAGGTGCGGCGTTGTGTGGTTGGGTGGCGATGGCCGACCGCTGGTGGTGGGGGTAGGTTTTCCTGGTTGGGTGATGAGTTCTTAACACAGTTTTAGATTTTGGTGGTGTGGGTATGTGTGGTTTGGATTTTTTTTATTTTAATTATTTTATTATAGAAAAATATAAAGTTACTATTTTATCATTTTAAAATTAGTTAAAATTATGGTCAATGTCAATTTTTAGTCAACTAACAGTCAAACTAGTTTTCATCTATTTGGATTCTGAATGCGAGTTTTTAAAGATTTGAACAAAGTTTGTAATTAAATAAAATATTTGGTACCGTAACTGCAATTTTTATTTAAAAAAATTAAAAAGGGTAATAGAGTCATATTGACCATCAAATCATTTTGCCTGCCAAGCTTGCCGTTGCCCAATCTGTGTTCCTTTTAACAGAGAGTAAAACCAACCAGCCAGGCCACAGAGAGAGAACAAAAAGAAAAAAGGATTCCTCTTTAACCCCCTTTTCTAACCAGCAGTACCTACAATAAGGAAAGAAAGATATATGTGCAGATTCTTGATGCATACATATACATACATACATACACGCACTCAAACTGTATGTGTATGTATGTTAAACTACTATTACATTTTATTGAATTGAAATTGAACATATTTTTTTCGATTTTGAGAGGTGGGTTACTGGGAATTCTTGGTGATAAATAGTGAAAATGGCGGTTTCACAGAGTGATGGTAATAGAATGGAGGGGTGGTTGTATTTGATACGGTCTAATCGGATTGGGCTGCAATACTCGAGAAAACGTTATTTTGTTCTTCAAGATCACTTGCTCAAGGGCTTTAAATCTATCCCACGTTCTGTCAACGAGGTTGTTAATTTTTCTTAAATTTTGTGTTCATTGATCGATTTATAGTGTGTATTTTCATATGCATGTGCGATTGTGAAGTTTGATTGTTTCTTGCTTTTGTTTCAACTTACAGTTAGTGTATGACCTTTTATTGGGATTTTATATTCTTTCTGTATCATCTGTACTATGAATAAGAATAATGACTATATTTGTATATTCTATAAGTATATTCTTTTTTGCATTTGGAATTTCGGGAAAATTTAGTTCCCTATGTTCTATAACGGGAATTAATGGGATCAGTGCAAGTGCCCTTTGTTTCTATTTCTGTGAGATTTCAACCACAATTAAACTGGCGAATATGCACTCCTATGTTTGAGTGTTATGCTTGCCTGTGTATCTTTTATGTATGTTTATATATTCATATTATAATATATGTATAAAGATCATGGTTATATGCTTAGCTATCTATATATGTATTTATGGATTTTAATTAGTCTTTTATATGTTTTAATATATGTATGTCTATTGTAGATGTATGTATGCGCACATGGTTACGATTTTGGCTCTCAGTGTGACCACGGTTCAAGCAGCTTGCTTGTAGTATGGTCATAGGAGTTTTTAAATCTATATATTCATAATAAATTAGAGGTCATGGATTTTGGCAGAGAAATTTTCTGTCAGCCTGGATTTACGCTTATAGATAACTGAAAGTTTTGTACATTGTTCCCTTCGTTTTCTCTTTCCTTTCCATAATTTACTTTATAGACGCAATTGCAGACCTTGGACACTGATCTGGAATTTATTTACAGGCTTCATGTTTTCTGTCATGTTAAGACTCTTTGGGGTCTGCTCAGACTACATTTAGGATCAAAATGCATATAAAATAAATGGAAGCTGTTAATTCAAAAATTTGAGTTTGCAAAAAAGAAAATAAATGAGTGGTGCCTAATACCAATGGTATCTCTAGGGATGTCAGATTATGAACCAGTGATATGCGCTGGTTAGCTACATACTGTGGTTGATTTAGCAAGATACGGAGGCACTTCACCAGCTAACAATGAAATTCTGCAGAGAAACAAATTCCTCTTAGTAGAATAGAATGTGAACTTTTATACAAGTTCTACTTGAGTAGATTACTTACTAGTTATTATTGGATGACTGAATACCCTGTGTGCCTTGATTTTATTATTACTGGTCAGATTTTCATAATCAGCTTCTGTGAATCTGATTTATCGAGGTTGATAAGTGTTCCTAAGGAGATTTTTTGCTTTTTGTATTTGGAGAAATATGGAAGTGAAGTTAAGAAACACTGAAAATGGATGTTCACTAATTTTAAACTCTCTTAAAACTTGAGAAATCTGTAGTGGTGATATGTGGTTGTGATTTCTTTATGGTTGAATCCGTAAGATACGCTTTTAATTCCTTTCTTTTTCGATTTGTACTCTTAATGTTCCTTTCCGTTTACTTTTACAGCTGGCTTTGATTAAGTAACCATAAAAATAGAGTGAATTAAACTTTTGGTTCATTCTGAAATTGTTCCGTATATTAGAAATTATATTTATTTCAAGTGGATAATTAATATTTTGGTTCTGGTTATCCTGGATTTTACATGTTGGTCATTATGAGCTGGTATTATTTTTAAAATCTCATGCTGATTTTCAGGATCCTATCAGAAGTGCAATTATAGATTCGTGCATAAGGGTAACTGACAATGGGAGAGAGAGCATCCAAAGAAAAGTATAAACTCCTTACCATTTTAATTTATGGCAGTGATAATTTTCCAATTTTTATGCTAATCAATTCAATTTGTTTTGCTTTTCAATTAGCTGAGTGGCACTTTTGTTAATTTTCCATTTGCAGGTCTTCTTTATTTTCACACTTTATAACACTTCCAATCACAATGATCAACTGAAGGTTTGCAAGCTCTTTATTCCAACGTTTACAACCATTGCTTTTAACAACACACTTAATCAAAATCTTTTTAATTTATAGTTGGGAGCAAACAGTCCTGAAGAAGCTGCAAGATGGATTCAGTCCTTTCAGGAAGCAGCTTTGAAGGTCAAAACTGTTCTATTTTATTAAATTTATATATTTTTTTTAGGTTGGCAAATGATGATTATAGGTACCTGCAGCCTGACCTGAATCAAGGAGATGTTGATTTCTCTAGACGTGAACCACAGTCTTTTAGGTATATAAGCATTATATTTGATTTGTTTATTGACCAAGATATCACTTTAAGATTTTTCTAATTAATTGTCATTGATGTGGTTGGTCACAATGCAAACTGTCTTATCTTTTTACTAGCTTGCCAATTTTTATTGTGAACAATTTGAAAATTTTCGACTTGTCCCTTTAAGCTGAAATAAAAGTTCCAGCCTTCTTTATGTTGACCTATTTTCTTATGTTCTACAGGTTAAACCGCCGTAATAAAAACTCACATTCTGTTGACTGGACTCTCTGCTCATCATCAGTTACTGATGCAATGACATCTGATGTTGTTGCACCATCATCCTGGAAAATCTTTGGTTGTCAAAATGGTATAGATTAAGTTAATAGTGTATCTTGCAAGATGGAGAAATGATTTGTCTAATGTGCTAATACTTGTTTAATGCAGGTCTCCGGTTATTCAAGGAGGCCAAAGATAAGGAATTTCATTTGAAGGTCGGTTAACCAAATGTTAATACGAAATTCGAAGTCTTCGAAACTTTCTCTTGTTCAATCTTTTCTTCCTTAATCTGTAGTGGGATGATCATCCTGCAATAATGGCTGTTGGTGTAGTTGATGGAACATCAGAGGCCATTTTCCAAACTCTCATGTCTCTTGGTACTTCAAGATCAGAGTAAGTTGCAAATGATATTAGAGAAACAGAATTGTGACTTCAATAACAAAAGTTTCACTTGAACTTGAAATATTGGAGTAATAGTATCACTTGTGAATCCATTTACTGATAAAAATATTTGAGCTGCAAATGTTAGTCTATGCTTCACAATATCTTTACATTTGAAACATGAAGAATAATTTTCTTGGATTTTTTTGTGCAAGAAAAATAAGATGCAATGAGGCTATGATATGCAAATGTTGCTGCTTATGTATTCTAATCAGCTTTGCAATTTTGTCTTCTCGTAAGCGCTGTCTGTTCCTATTTTTTCCTTCTATATTTCCAGTTTTTGCATAAACCTTCTTTTGCAAAAGTCATTATGTATAAAAAAGAATAATTCCCACTGTAGAAGATATAATAGAAATTCTCTATATGCATAGCTGTCTTGGTAGAGGAGCTCTTTTGTATCTTTTTTGACCATCCTCTATATTGTTTCAGTTTTCAAAAATGATAAACCGTGAAATTTTGTGGGGCTTATTAGTCTTGAAATTTAGGATTACCTAAAGTTCTTTACTTTTTACATGCTGATTTTTCATATTAAATTCTCTTAGTGAACCGCCTTTACTTGAGGAAATTAAAAACTTTAACTTGGAAGGTTCTCAAAGTGCTTACCTGGAGCAACCTCTAACCTAATTGAAAATGGTGTCAGTTTTGATGATTCATTGGAACTTTGTTTATGTCAAAATGTTGGATTCTTTTATATTTTATTCTTCTGTTTTATGATGGCATAATAATTTCTTTGCAGATGGGACTTTTGTTTTTACAAGGGCTCCGTGATTGAACATCTTGATGGTCATACTGACATAGTTCACAAGCTCCTATATCATGATTGGCTACCATGGTCTGATTCATCCCTTCTCTGTAAAATTTGTTTCGTTATTTATACCGTTGATACACAAGATACTTGTTGCAGGGGTATGAAGCGAAGAGATCTTCTGTTGCGGCGCTATTGGAGAAGGGAGGATGACGGGACATACGGTAATATTGTTGGCTCAACTCAAGTAGTTAATATCACTAATGGTACTCAATTGGAAAATAACTTTCATTTGTTTCTGTTTCTTGCAGTTATTCTTTACCATTCAGTGTTTCACCAGAAGTGCCCACCTCAAAAGGGCTATGTCCGTGCCTGCCTAAAAAGTAACATATGCTTAACATATGGCACTAGTGGAAAATTGTTCTCTTTTAAAATAAAAAAAAAATTCATAGATATACAAGGTTTTGCTGGTTATCTTTGTATATTTATCTCTAGCTTGTGTTGCATGGATGCTCAAGCACAAAGTCTTACAATTTGAAATCTTACATGCTTATAAGATTTTAATCCTACCACATTTCTTTTATAGAATCATGTTACAGCTGGCTCTATAATTGAATTTGTATGACTAACGGGATGACACTTTGCACTCATCTCAGGTGGTGGATATGTGATTTTTCCTGTGAATCAAGGGAAGCAATCAGTAGTGAGGCATATGCTAGCTATTGACTGGAAATTCTGGAAATCATATATACAGACATCATCAGCTAGATCTGTAACAATTCGCATGTTAGGGAGGCTTGCCGGTGTGCTTCCTAATCTCTGTCTCCTCCTTCTATGCCAATGCAGTTACTATTATATCGATTTACTTATTTGTATTTTGAAACTCTTCTGCTTTACTTATATCTATGTAGCCTTGAGGGAGTTGTTCAGAGCAAAATTAGATTGCTTATCATCTGATTTCTCGTCGGGTGAGATGATGAAAGATAGTAGCTCGTTTCAAAGTACTCAAGAATTGAAGGTTGAAGTCCAAAATAGGCTGGAGAATGGGCAGAGTAAGAAGAATATGGAGGAAGAAGCTGTTAAAACGCCTTCTGAACATTCAAGTCTTTTTGGATTAAATGATGCAGCAGATGAATTCTTTGATGTGGCAGAGCCTGTGGATTATGATCAATCAGAAAATGGTTGGAATTCTGATTTTGGTCCAGAAATGTACTCTCAGGTACTAGTTACTAGCTATCACTTCCTGGTATAACATAGGAGTAAGAACATAGCTTTAGTGGGGACAGTGGTGCCTCTGATGACCAATTTCACTGCCTTAAATCTAGAGGTTCAATTCAGTAATCATTGCACAACTAGCAGCTCAATTATGAGATGATATGACTAGATGCTAGATAAGGCAAAATATCTTTGTTGGGTTGGACCTGCAATTATGCATTATGTCAATATCGAACTTTCACACCTGCTTGTAAAGTGGAATGTTTAGCTTGTGGTGCTGGATATCAAGCATTCAATTCGATTCAAAATGTTGCTACTTTATTTCCTTCAGAATTAAGGCAGGCAATGATGTTTTGAAGGCATCAATTTAAAGATGAACTGTTTAATCTTAACACAGAATTCTTCAAACCCTCCATAAGTCTGGACTAATCTGATACTAATATATATGTGCTCGTATGGGTAGGTACTTTGCTGTTTGTATAATGGTGGAAAATCTAGTGTTTTCTCAATTCATTTGTTATATATTGATTGTTTCAGGACACTCGTCAACCCAAACTGTCAACTGCTGCTGTCTTTGTGAAAAAGTTGCATGATATAGCAGGTAAGTTGATTGAAACTCATAAACTTGACATGTTAGTGTTTGTTCTTTTTCTTTTCCCTCCACCTTTTCCCCTTGCCTATTAGGCAATAGTATATTGTTGATCTCTTGAACTTCTACTAGCCTAAGAAGTCTTCATGCTGCAGTTCAGAAGAAAGGTTATGTAGACTTGCATGAGGTGGCAAGGGAAGATAGTCTGTCTTGCAATTATGGATCTACTCTTCCAAAGGATTCAACTTGTAACTTGCCCTGCAGCTGGACAGCAGCAGATCACTCAACATTTTTAATTCGTGGAAAGACTTATTTGGATGACCGGAAGAAGGTAGCTTTCATTTTCCACTTTTGTATATTTATTAAAATCCTAGTATCTTATCTTTCAAGAAATGGTGTATCTGCCTTTGTTTTAGTGTACTAAACTAAACCAAATTGTTTCACAAGGTAAATGTATGTTAGTATTGCATGACTTCTGCTTAAGCCCACTAATAGAGCAATAAACTAAGCAATTTATGTTGAGAAAGTATGAAGAAAATCTCACTTCGGCTAGGCATGGGTAAATAATGGGTTTATAAGGGAATTGAGCTACTCCTCCCAATAGGTTAACCTTTTGGGATGGAACCACAATTCCCAATTACTGGTGTTAGAGCTAGGCCTCAAACTTAGCCATGTGGAAGCACACGATAAATCCCCAATTGCAACCAAATGAAGTTGTGGGTCCTAGTTAATCACAATAGGCTGAAAGAATTCATAGTTGGCTGTCAATGGCGATTGTGCCCAAGTAATCGGTGGTCTAGTTGGGCGTTAATGGAGTGTGTGATCATTCCTTGTTTAAGGAAGGGGATTGATACTCTTAAAGAGAAAGGGGGGTTCAATACTATATGGTACTTTGTTCAGGGATTGTTGGGTAAGTGCATATAATATGCCACATCAGCTAAACATTGGGTAAATGGTTGTTAAGGGAATGGGGCTGCTACTCTTAATAGTTTAACCTTTTGGGATGGAACCTCAATTCCCAACAATTAGAGAAGTATTTGCTCGTTTTTTTTATTACTCCATGCTAAAATGACACGAGTTAATAGTTTATTTTCCTTAATTTTAATATTTTAGCAAGTGTTTTTGGTGAGTGTAAGAACTGCATTAAATATCAAACATTGTCACAGACTTCTTAAATCCGTACGTGTGCATGACAACTAGAGCAAGTATTTTATTGTTTTGTTTTCAGTTACCACAGACTCTCAAGTTTCAATTATCATTTGATTGAAGGGATTTTTTTTCTTTGAGCAGGAAGAATGTAGACTGCCTTTGTAGAGTGTTTTCTTTTTATTCATGTAAAAAGAATTTACTAAAATTTCCAATTTCACGATGAATGACAGAGTTTTGCTTTCTAGCCTCACTGTAAATAATTTTTATATGTTATTCTTCTCAGATTAAAGCAAAAGGCACATTAATGGAAATGGTTGCCGCTGACTGGTTGAGATCTGACAAGCGAGAAGATGATCTTGGTGGTCGCCCTGGGGGCATAGTTCAGGTGTTTCTTTATTTTGTGAAAACATTTTTGTCTAGAGTTTTTCCACTTTTATTACCTTTGCAAAATTTATGTATACTACTCATGTAGTGATCAATCACTGAAATGAAGTTGCTGTGTCTAATATGTAGAAATATGCGGCAAAGGGAGGCCCAGAGTTCTTCTTTATTGTGAACATACAGGTAAATTGGGCCTCGTTCATTTAACATTTTTACTATTTACAGGTATAAGGAATCATTACTGACTTCAATTTTAATAATCTAGGTCCCAGGTTCAACAACATATAGCCTTGTTTTATACTATATGATGAGTACTCCCTTTGAAGATTCTCCCTTGCTAGAGAGCTTTGTCAACGGGGATGATGCTTATAGAAATTCGAGGTTCAAGCTCATACCATACATTTCAAAGGTCAGTGCAGTTATTGTTGCATTCAATTGCATTTTACTTAATGGTTACTGTTTTTCTTCAAGCTCAGATTATATTTTTTGTCATGCGCACTCAACTATTTCATCTCCCATAATATTAGGGGTTGTTCTCTTCGTATTTCAATTTTGTGTTTTGAGTTTTAAATTCATTTTGAGTTTTGTGTTTTTTGTGTCCATTTTGAGATTGTTGAAAATGTATTCTTTTTGGCATTTTGAAAAATTGTTTTGAAAACACCCAAAACGCATTTTGAAAATTTTGACTTGATTATAACTTAAAACACCCAAAACGACAAATTTGTCATTTTGAGTTTTCTTTGTAAATTTTTAACTTGTTTTCAAAAACACGTTTTCAAAAATAGAAAAGAGAACGCGTTTTCACTGTTTTTTAAAATCGAAAACAGAAAACGGCTTGAAAATGGTAAAGAAAACAAACCCTTACCTTTCCTATCCAAGCATACTATCTCAATGCTTGCTATTTATCTAGTTTCATGAATAGTACGCATCCAGTCAGTGCATAGCGAATGAAAAAGGCATTCATCCTGGATTCTCTTCCTCAATAAAATGGCATATCGATTGATCCCAGCCATGTATGATGATGTAACAAAGTTTTGTATTAGACAACTCACCTTGTTGCGTCACCTGTAATCAAAACATTAAACACTCAGCATAAGATGAAGCTCACAGATCATGGTATCTTCAATCTATTTTGCAGGGTTCATGGATAGTCAAACAGAGTGTTGGGAAAAAAGCATGCCTCATTGGGCAAGCACTTGAAATTAATTATTTCCGTGGAAAGAACTACTTGGAGGTACCTTGCAAGTGTAATTTTATCTCTGACCACCTGCTGATTCTCTATCATCTTTCACTTGCATGTGTTCATGTACATTGGGATCTGGTTCATAATCTTCAATTTCTATTATTAATTAAACATAAATGCAAGAAGAATCAATTTACATATTTTGACTTTGCTAAATCAAAGATGATGTACGAGGCCCCTGTTGAAATTTTATTAAAGGCATAATATCTTCAGACTTCGGTTGGCAATAACTCTAGGAAGTGAGTTGTATATCTTATCTACAATTGTTTTGATTTTTGAGTATGGTCAATTTAATTGAAATATTATTAGACATGTTACAAATATTTTATTCGAAATATAGAAATTGAGTCTCGAAAGGTGGGATCGCTGCTTCCCTTTTTAAAATCAGTTTTTTTTTCCTCTTTTTTCCTTTGATTTGTTGGAGGGATTCGTAACTGAGAGTTTTGGAGACAAAATGATTTCTGAAACTATTCTTGAATGTCTTCATTGGTTAAAAAAATGAAAGCTCCATGTCTTTATAAATGCTGGCATAAGCACAGTTTGTTGTCTGTAACTCTATTACAACATGTAATGCCTCGTTGCTACCAAATCTGTATCTTTAGCAACAGAGTAACTCTAGCCATCTTAGTATCCGATGATTGATAAATTATTTTCGCATGTCTCTATTATGACAATTTAAGCTCATTTATTAATGACCAGCTTTCATAAAGCCCTGCAACATATTCCTTTTCAGAAATATGTATTATCCGACATTATGATCATAGCTAATATGTTGATTCATGTCAGCTTGGTGTTGATATTGGTTCATCCACGGTTGCAAGGGGTGTGGTCAGCCTTGTTCTAGGTTACCTTAACAATCTGGTCATTGAGATGGCATTTTTAGTACAGGTAAAGCAACCTACAGAAGTTTCTGTACTCTATTAAAATGCATGCACCTTGATTAAGATTCCACTTAATTCGACTGGCTGACAGTCTATACAATAAGAAGAAAATTCTCAAGTACATGTGTTTATTTAAGTCGTTTTGGGTCTCATTATTGATACTTTCCATACACTACACAGGCCAATACACCTGAAGAGCTACCGGAATATCTTGTTGGAACCTGTCGTCTTAACCATTTGGATGCCTCTAAAGCTGTATTGGTTAAACCATAGCTCATTTTCTACAGAGAGAACACAGTGGCACCCACCAAAGTTACTGAGTTGCAAAGAAAAGCATGAATTGTGACAAATGAATCTGTAATGTATTTTTAGTTAGTTGTGATTCTTTTATTCAATCAAATTGAATAGGTAGGCGGGATTCGTATGTTATTGAAGACCCTAACCTACTGGAAGAAATATAGAAATGTGGCTTGTCTTGTGAAAATATTCGATATTCTTTTGGAACACAAGTACGAACTTGTGCATGATCATACGATATGGAAATGAATTTGATACTCTGTATAATGTTGCTGACACCCCAACTTAGGAATTGTTTGGCAGGATTTATATTTATTGCACAATAGCTTAATGAAGAAGATACTTTCCGTTCAAAAAACATCTTTCTGTTTATGTCATCGTTCTCTAAAAGTTCTCATAATCAGACAAAGCACTTCTAGATTGTTCAAAAATAGTTTGTTAGGCTCAAAACAATTTTTTACTTTTCAAAAGTCCCGCCAAGCAGGCTTTTATGTAGTTAGCTTTTGCTTCTCACCATTAAGGTTCTTCTTAACTTATAATCTATGCAAGACTTGATTAATTACATCTTTTTTGTTAATTAGGTTTTAATAGACAAAATTAAGTGGAGTGTATTTTACAGTTCTAAATTGTAAACTTTCTAGGATAATTTGTTTTTTTGATATCGATAACTGTATTTTATATACTTATTTAAGCCACGATAATTGTGTATAAATATATTGGAATAAGATTTAATTCTATATAAATTATATTTTGCAGGACAACATTGATTAATATTGTGAAATTTATGAGAAACAAACGAAAAAAAGACTAAAATGGAAGAAAATCAAAGTTCATGGACCAAAATGAAAATAGTCAAAAGATGATCTGGAAGAAGAAACGAAGATGTGAAAGAGAGAAACTATTATAAAAAGTGATGAGGGCGCTTTTATACGTTTATTTCGGTTCACAAACATGGATAATTGAAGTTTAATGTGTTGAATATAGTTTAATTCGATGTAATTTGTGTTTGTAGGATCACATTGATGGATAGAATGAAAAGTATGCGAAAACAAGTGAAAATGGACCAAAATGGAAGAGAATGAAAGTTTGAGGACTCAATTGCAAATACT
>CAIGRB010084198.1:41277-80366 GCA_903798255.1 Fraxinus quadrangulata | reverse complement strand
CCGTGCACTTGCGGTGATTTAAATCCGAAACATATTTTCGTGAACACAAAGTGCCCATGTGGAATCATTGGAAACCTCAAGGATAAAGAAAGAGTTTTTCAAGTTTGGAAAATCAATTGGAGGGTTGACAATGCTAAACATAGTGTGAATTGTTTTGTCAGTACAGTCCGCTTTGAACTACCATGAGTAAATCACCCAAAAGTTGAACTCTAAACTTTAAATTAATCGCTTAATGAGAAGCAACACATTTTTCTATTTCTTTTCACTTATTTTGAATTAACTATTTTATTGTATGTAGTTTTAGGGATTACATTAGTATTTTAGGACCATATTTAGGAACTCATGATTGGAAACCTCAAGGATAAAGAAATAGCTTTTCAAGTTTGAAAAATCGACGGGGTCGACAATGCTAAACATAGTGTGAATTGTTTTGTCAGTGCAGTCCGCTTTGAACTGCCATGAGTAAATCACCCAAAAGTCGAACTCTAAACTTTAAATTAAGCGCTTAATGGGAATCAACCCATTTTTCTATTTAGTTTCACTTATTTTGAATTAACAATTTTATTATACATAGTTTTAGGGATTACGTTAGTATTTTAGGACCATATTTAGGAACTCATGCATTTAAATTATTTTTAACACATTTTAGACGGTACTTTAAGACTTACATTAGCAATTTAGGCATGTTTACTTCTCGAGTTCATTTTATTTAAGCTCATCGTTAACATCCTAGCATTACATTGTACTTATATTGATGTGATATGCATTCTTAATGTTGCACTTGGATTTCAATTTTCTTAATGTTAAAAGATTAGAATTCTTCTTGCTGTGAATACATTACAAATATTTAAACCTTATTTACTATCATTAATATTTATTTTGAATTCTTGAAGTAAAAAATTAAAGCCTAGCAACAAAGAAAAGTGATGGTTGTCACGACGTCTACCAACTGGACCAGTCTGATCATTCTACCTATCCACATATACTCCTTGTGAGTTTATGATCCTTAATCCTTTATTTAGATTATTTTTGCCCTTACATTGAAGACAATGTTTTGTATGATTTTGGGGGTGGAAGAATTTTCATAATACTTCTGACATTCGTCAATATTTGTGTATAATTTACTGCTTTTTATGTGATTGTTCGTATTAAAAAAATTAGTAATAATTTTTATTTATTTTCTAGGATTTGTTTATTATTTCGTATGTTTGTGTAGGTTTGATGGCCTTGTCGACAATCATGTTGAATATTGGAATCATGTTGAATATTGGAATAGGTATAGACTAGGAATGGTAGAAATATTGCATGACTAGATTATTCAATACTTGTTTATGTGAAACTTGACATTCTCTATGCACCACATTCATATTTT
This sequence comes from Fraxinus quadrangulata, assembly GCA_903798255.1. Classification (NCBI taxonomy): domain Eukaryota; kingdom Viridiplantae; phylum Streptophyta; class Magnoliopsida; order Lamiales; family Oleaceae; genus Fraxinus; species Fraxinus quadrangulata. The sequence goes on along the minus strand of CAIGRB010084198.1, from coordinate 78,994 downwards.
ACCCATTAAATTGGTGATTAGGCTCATTACTTAGAGAAGAATTTAATAGAGTAAGTTAAATCCGAAAAAAAACCCATATAGTATTCATCCATAATCCATTTTTAGAGAAGTTTGGAGATGGTTGAGTTGTTACACGAGAACATTGAGATGAGTAGAGGTTCCTTGAATGAAATTATGTTGTGTGGATTGTATAAAATCAATGAGACGAAGAAGAGGCAAAAGTCTTAAGTTGGGGATTGGTTTTAGAGACTGAATGTCTAAAAGAAAATGGGCATAACACTAATATGTGTGAACAAAATCATTTTTTTGAGCATGTATAACTCGAGTGAATAAGCCTGCAAGAGTTTAAAATCCGGTGCCTCAAAGTCAACTGACTAGAGAGTTGTCAGCTTAAAGCTCATTACATAAATTATATAAAAAGCAAATAAGAAGATGTTTGAAAGAAAAAAGAGGAAGTGAGAAAATGGGAATAATTGAAAAAAAAAACACAATTACATTGATTAAGTCCCAAGACGGTTGATGAAACAATACCTTTGATGCAAGACAAATAGCTTAGTTTATGTCATAAATGTTGAAGCAATAAAAAACAAAGAATCTCGATTTGTAGAAGTGTATACTTGTGAGGATAAGATACATCCAAACTAAGGGATGGTAAGAATTATAATTAACTAAACTTCAACTTTAGGACGCACTCTGAGAAAATTGAATGAAAAGAATAAGTTTTGAGGTGTGTATCTCTCGAGCTGAGAAATGAAATATTTGACTACTACGGGTCAGGAGTTGAACCAATTATGAGCTTGATATGTTTATATGAGTTTACACCTACATAAATAGAGTTTTGCATGTAACAAGTGGCGGTTGATTTGATTTTGTAATGTTAAAATTATTCATAGTGTTGATTGTTAAGTTTCAATCTTAAGACATGACAAGTTGTCAAATCATGTTTCGTTTGAAGTTAAGTTACATTTTGTTTGAGGACAAATAATTGTTCAAGTTTGGAGAATTTGATAAGTGCATTTTATACAATTATTTAGGCCACAAAATATGAATAATTGTGAGTAAATATATTGAAATATGGCTTAATTATATATAAATTATGTTTGAATATGGTTGAATTTAGGAGAAACGAGCAAAATGGACTAAAATGAAATAAAATCAAAGTTTAGGGACCAAAATGCAAATAACCAAAAGATGATCCTGAAGAAGAAATGAAAATGTGAAAAAATCGAAGACCAATTGAGCGAATGAATGAAGTATTGGAAGAAAAATAAACAAGAAAAGAGATCAAGAAATGAGAAACGGAATTCGGGAACTAAAACGCAAAAATTGAATCTTTGTCTATATTGTGCTATAGCATAGTACATTTATTCATATGATCGCATGTTAGGCAACAGGAATTTCCAGGACTGAAATTAGTTGAACTATGTTATAGCATGCGATTGAACTATGCGATAACATAGTATATTTTCGGAGGAAAATTTTTAGGTTCCTTGTAAGACTCCAAATCTTATGAAAACAATATTTGGGATGTCTTTTAAAGACATAGGGCCGTCAAGAAATATATGACCACTCATTACAACGCATTGGAGAGCATAGAAGACGACAAGAAATATCAAGAGAGGTTCTGGGACGTTAAGATCCAATCAAAATTCATAATTTGGGTGATGTCTACCCTATATAATTATTATTTTTTTTTTTCATAATATGTTAAGATAGATTCCTTTGTGCTAGGAGAATGATTAACATTGTAAAAGTATCTCTAAGAGACTCTTTAAACATGATATACACTCTATTTTAAAGAGTTAATGTTTAAAATCATGCTCAAATAGTCTCTTTAAATTAACATTTTAATTTAGAGAGTGGGTTTGGAGAGTCAAACCCACTCACTATAATTAAATGCATTCAAAGTATTTCAATTTTCAATGTAGGAAAACAATAAAATAATCTTTAAAAAAAGGCTAGTCAAAATAAAAGATAAAAAAAAATAATAAATATTTTTTGGGAGTAGTAAAATTAAGTGTTAAATATAAAGAGCTTATTAGAGTATTTCAAAATTTTAACTCTCTAAATTTATAGATACTCTCCAAATGATAGAATATACTCTTTAAAAATAGATAATCTAGTAGAGATGCTCTAATATGAATTTTTAATCTCTAGTTTTGTATTTTAAATGATTTATATGATTATCTTTTCTCTAAAATTATTGTGCACGGTAATTGTATGAATTTTGTGACTTATTTTGTGCATTCGAAAGAAAGAAAATAGACCCGACATAATTTATTGTCAATGGATCCGATAGATGATAGCAATATGCTGTTATGGTTTATGTGACTATTTAAGCATTCGAAAAAATTAATGAACTCTTAGGGGCCGTTCTCTTTGGCCGTTTTGGATCGTTTTCTGTTTTCGATTTTTCAAAACAGTGAAAACGCGTTCTCTTTCCTATTTTCGAAAACGCGTTTTTGAAAACGAAAAAAAATTTGTACACAAAACACAAAACGATAAAATCATCGTTTTGGACGTTTTCAAGTCAATCCCACGAAAAACTTGAAAACAAGGGAAACAAACTTGAAAATAAGGGAAACAAAGGTCATAGAAAAAGAGAAGATGAGAGAGAGAGAGAGAGAGAACACGTTTTCCTTTTTTTATTTTCGAAAACAATTTTTGAAAATATAAAAAAGAACACATTTTTAACAATCTCAAAATACACCCCCAAAACACAAAACTCAAAATGAATTCAAAACTTAAAACACAAAACTGAAACACAAAGAGAACGGCCCCTTATATATTCGCGTCTGTCCTAGAAATATAGTCGAGATATATACGAGAGTGGATTTAACATTGCTTAAGTGAGATTGTTGAATAAAATATGAATATTAATTCTTCAAAACTAAACCTCGTTGTCAAAGGGTAGAACGGAGGTTCAAGATCCCAGTGACACATTAACTTTCATTAAACATAATTTACATTTATTTTAATTAATTTACTCATAATTGCGTAGATTATTTTAATTATGAGTTTGTCACCGACATATAGCATCAACAGCAATTAAGGCTCGTCATTTCGGTGAGGAATTAAAATTGGGAAATTTCGTAGGTTTGATCGAGAAACTTCACTGGTCGGAGGTGTGAAACTGGAGAGGGACAGTGGGACACCCCTTGTCTGATCGTGAAGGTTGTTTTGTTTAGTCGCAACACAAACTGTATGTGGGAATTTATGAACACACTCACTCTTTCCTTGTCTGTTTAGATGCCTTGTGATATATACAAAAATAAAAAATATTGTAGTGCTCGCAATTTGTTTGATACATTGCCACAGACTTTTGGGTTCATCTTCTGGTTTCTGTTTAGCATCGTTTAATAAAAGGAGGACATTGAAGTTTGATTTTTTACCCTTTTCTGCATCTATTGGGATGAGGTGCTTGAATCATGAGCTGAAGTTTTGTCCGATCCTACTGTTTCTTATATTTGGTATGATTTCCTTGATTATGTTGAAAATGGAATGTTGCCTCATTAAACTGATATTCTGAACAGAGAGAGTTATCTTGTAGGTTTATATAATGTATGGCAACATATATTCATCATTCCACATGTTGTTCACATGAAAATTTTCTTTCTTTGCATACAACTCATTGTTTAATACTATCAAAAAGATGGTGATTTTTTTTTTGCCGTTAATTGAAGGATGATTAATTTCTTTTCTTTTTTCTTTTCATCATGCTTTAGTCGTTTTAATAACGGTGCAATTGGAAGGTTGATGCTATGAAGGAAGGAAGAACCAGATATTCGTAGCAAACTAGTTACCTTTTTGGGCACTTGTGCTTGTTTTATTTTGTGATACTGAGTACGATTTTGAGCTACATATGTAAATAAGTAGTGAATTGCTTAGAAACTGGGGTTAAAATCTTTATATAATCGAGAGTCGGATGAGTGCGTATACACATCTGAGGCTCTAAGATGTGGGCACTTACACTAGGCCAAAATTAGTTTTTTTTTCTAATAGTAGTTGATCTTATCAATTTTCCAACTACTATCACAACTAAGGCAGCTGCTACTGAAGATGGTAATAAGAAGTGTGGACACACTGTCAAGAAGTGGGCATTCTATTTCCATGATTCTGAAATTAAAGATGACAAACGTGTACTGCAGGACTTGCTTTTTTTCCTTCATGTACCTCAGACAGGAGGGCGAACATATTTCCATTCGTAACTTTGTAGTGCTACTAAAAGATTCTATGCCACTTCACACCACTCTTGCAAAAGGAAAGAGGAAGGGAAAACATCACATAAAAGTATTCTACCCTATTTTTTATTAAACAACAAATACAAATGGTTTATGCTCATATTCAGATTTCCCATATGCAGTTTCTTGAAGAAGTTATATGCAAATGCCCAAGAATGTCCACGCTCTTATGATAAGTTAAGGTTTGATCCAAGGTAACATTTTCAATTTTCCTTCCATTGTGCATGCTCAAATTCATTGCTAGTTCTCGCGAGAACAGTTTGATGAAATGAATGCATCTGGCAATCGCACTTGATGGTTGACGCTAGCGAACAAATTCTACATCAAGACATGAGAATATCTTTCAATATCAATATGAAGCCAACTTTGCATTTCTCACAAATGTATGTGAACTTGGGTATTCACTGCTGAGAGTTGAGTTGTTGCCCATGACAAGCTCTAAAACCTGGCACTAGATAGTTAATGTAAATACAAAAGAATTTTTTTTATCTACCTTGATAGGATGTTGTGGATTAGTTCCTGAGTTATTAGTATATATGCTTATGGTAAAAGAGTTAGGGTTCGAAAACTTGTTTAGGAATTACATGCCTGTAGCTGATTTGATGAGGAAATTCAGTAATTGCTGGAATAGTTTTTATTGGAACTTTCGGCTCTGATATTAAAGATACATATATAAATGCTGAAACAGTTAACTGATTGAATGGATAACTTTCACTTGATTATTATAGTTGTCGTCCTATAGGATATGTTTCCCTCTATTTATTGCTTCTAGCCTCTAGGTAGATATAACTAATCTTTGCTGATTTGCTTTGCTTATACATTACCATCAAGACTCATCATATATAGGCACAATGGAAAGATGATGCTCCTACTTGTTCCATTGCAATATCTCATTCATCATAAGAGATGCTTTTTTTTTTCTCAAGATGTCTAAGCTATATATTTTGTTTCAATTAGCAGAGAATCAAACTGCCGGTTATTAAGTGCACATGATGACTATAGCATGATGGTCAAACTTCCCAAGGAGCAAACTTCAGTGGTTACAATACTTAGAAACCCTATTGACCGTATCTTTAGCACTTACGAATTTTCGGTGGAAATAGCAGCTGGTACACCCTAACTTAACATCTTTATCAAGAATGGTGAAACGTGCACGTCTGAAGGCAGGTGGAGTGAGCACACTGGATATCTGGACATGGAAATATTTGTGAGAATGGTGGTATTTAGCCTTTTGACCCGACCAAAAGTTTTTTTGTCCTTTGACCAATTTTATCTATTAAAAAAAAAACAAAGCAAAACAAAAGCTTTCCTTTTCTATTTTCCTTATGTATTCTTCAACCCTAACCAAAAACAAACGGCTCTCAAATTGAAATCTGTCAAGAAGAATTGGCATCAACAAAGTGAAGAAGAAGCGGCATCAACGAGAAACAACCACCAATAAGAAGAAGAACGGGATTAATTGTGAAAATTCTATTTTGGTTTCAATTCTCTTGGTAAGAACTTTTTTGAATTTGTCTCGAGGAGAAGATATTGTGTAGTGTTCACTTATCATGTTATATCCATTGAATAGTATCTCTACTTGGATAATCTTTGATTTATACCTACTACTTGAAAATGTTGTATAGATTTTAATAATTGTTGAGAACAAACTTGGGGCGCTGACTGGAATTAGAAAAAAAATGCACTCAAACTGTCAAAAGCAATGTGATACTGGTGTAAATTTTGATATCATGAAATTAAACATCAGCTTAAATTTTGTGATACTGTTCTTATATTTGAATAGGGTTTGGTTTTAAATTTATGATCTCATCTTCCCGAGTCGACTAAGAATTTGTATTCAACAATGAATATATGTGTCTTTTGATGCTTTTAATTATTCTGTGTTTTTTTTTTCCCCCGGGGATTGGATTTGTCGATGTTAAAAAAATTGAAGACTCTTTCAGGTTTCAGGAGTGATATCGGAGTTTATTAGTTTGAATTTACGTTATACGTGTAGTTACCCGTTATAGTGCATCTCAAGGTTAATACTATATCGATAATGAAGTAATAAAAGGACTAAAATTATAACACTATTTGAAAACCAAAATGACAACATTTTAAGAATATTTGAATTATGGATGAAGTAAGAATTTTTACTGTGAACTAAATGGAAGAAAAATTTTGGATGAGTTTTGAATGTACAGAGTATATGGTACATTCCTTGAGTTTCGGAATATTTGAAGTTTTTTAATTATAGAGTTCAAGATAAATTTTCTCTTAAAGCAATATTAGTTTTGCTTAATAAATTTCAAAGGAAAAAAATTAGCTCTTGCATCAGTCCTTGTGCTACATGATTTGAGAAATATGCACAAATTTTGTGGGTTGCTACTTGGTTTAGTTGGGATCAGAATCTCAAATAATGAATCAGAGCACATGGAACCATCTCTTTAGATAGTTAAATTTTCTTTTTCATTTTTGTTTGAATTCACGTGACATTTAAATTCTTTTTGTTACACTTATCTATTTTATATTTCGAATTCACTTTATTATCATGCTGCATTGAGCCTTCCAACTTAAGCTTTATCTAGCTCAAAATTTGTATAATATAACTAAAAAGAGAAAGCAGAAAGAAATTAACTGATCTCGTCTTGCTATCAAACATATCTTACGGAAATTCTTGGATATTTCCCTACCAACTTGGTATCCTGGAACTGTTTTTCTAGTTGCTGATGCTCAGAAGATGAAAAGCTTCAAACATTAAGTAAAACTTCATTAAGTTCATTAAATTTACAAACTTCAATTGAGTTACTAATAATTTCGTGTTATTTGCAGGATGCTCAGAAGATGAAAAGCTTCAAACATTAAGTATATGAAGCATTAGGGGATGTCTATAAGGAGATGTTCTTGAAGTCGTGCTTTGGTATATGACATCATGAGCATGAAAATATCTGCTTAATTAATTCACAACCTATTATTCGGGGACTTACAATAATGTATAATGAAAGATGGGATGTGATTTGGATAAGCTAAAAAATAATGTATAACATTCTAAATCGTGTTTGGTTTGTTTTCAAATTTTTTTTGTTTAAAGATGTATAGAAAAATAGCATATGATTGAAAAACGAGATGCGAGTCGTTTAAAACGATTGCAGTCGTTTTCATGTAAAATGACTCGGTCATTTAAAGTGATTGTGGTCGTTTTCTTGTAAAAGGACTTCAGTTATTTTAAACGACTGGAGTGACTGGAGTTGTTTTTGCAAATTGCTATTGGAGCCTTAGTAAAACTGAAAACGACTGCAGTCGTATTCCCTTAATTGCAATCGTTTTCCATTCATCACTTGTTATATGAAATAAATAAACATGCAAAAAAATTGTCCAACATTCAAAAAACACAATTTTGGCATGAATTACGACAAAAACTCACAATATAGAGCATATATTATAATAAGTAGAAATCAATTTGTATTGTTATCTAAATGACATGAAACCAACCAAACAAACAATATACTAGTTCTCCAATCTTCTATTAGCTAAAGGTATCTAACTTGTGCATGTTTGTCGGTTGCGTCCATCTACCGTGTTGAGATTTTGAAACTTAGGCATTATATGTCTTCCAACAACCCACAATCTTATATGTCTATGATCATTTCGACAAATATTCACATAGCAAGTATGTTAGAAAATGTAACTTTTAAATTAAATTACCCCCACAATTCATTTCGACAAATATTCACATAGCAAGTATGTCTATGATCATTTCGACAAATATTCACACATCTTTATAATTATATAAGGGTTCTCTACCTTTCACTTCACATACATTCTTCTATGACTATAAGGTATAAGAAAATGTAATTTTTAAATTAAATTACCCCACAATTCCTTAATTAGAAATGCATATGCAATCTAGTAAAGTTGCATCCATAAGTTTTGAACTTTCTCATATAATTAAGTTCACAAACATTATTATTAACCCCAACATTTTTTGGGTTATAATTGAACTTAGAGTTTTTCAACTCTCTCATAGTTCAATGCATTATCAAATAAATAATGTCCTTATTGAACATTTTGTGAAAGTTTGAGTACTTTCAAAATAGTGGTCATCAATCCACAATTTTATGAAGTTACATGCAGTGTACTTCAATTCAAGAACATTTAATCTTGATAATACACAATTTGATCAAGGTTATTACATAGACCAACAATGTTTTTCAAACATAAACCAACTTAATTGATATCTCATATTTTAATGTAGTATAGTACAATGTATAGTGCTAAGCATCTCGATTCAAAAAAAAATGTAATTTCTCTAAATATATGCAATTTATCAATCTTGTGATATTTCACAAGATAGTTTTATTTCATGTCAAATCATGGATGCTTTTTAACCTTATTTATCATACTCTTTATACAAATTTATTCATCTCATTTTATTGAGGCTATCATTATTAACTAATGTTAATATCATCAAAAAGACATGAAATCAACCAACAAATTCATCATATCAATTCATATTTCAATATAAGAAACAGCCATACAGGTTCATATACATTCAAATAAATGGTTGACATTCTTCCAACATATAAACGAGTCCAATAGATAGAAGTGAATATCTAACAATTCATTATCTAACTTGTATTAATCTTGACAATATCTAAATCATCACAATGAATATCAACATATATTCCAAAATATTATACATGCATTGTATAAATTTATTCCATCTCAATCAATATATTATGACTAAGAATGTCAATATCTCATGAAATCTATGCACTTTCACACTTTATAAATTATGTAATCTTTTATATCTTAAGAATAACATTATTCCAATTAAATTAAACAAATGTCAAAACATGAGCCATGCACTTCATAAAGAAATAATCAATTCTTTATAAGCATTCGATAGACCTCTTCTTGCCAAAATCAATGCCTTAAATTCACACATGTACTTTCAATTCCACAACTTATATAAATGGTTTAATCATAATGAATGATATATCCAACCAAATCATCGTGCACAAAAATGGAATCAAATGCATGTGCCAACAGACATACATACTTATATTAAGCACATTTACATACACCGGTTCATAAGATAAACAAATGAATCCATAATTCAAAACATGCAATTATATCTCATAATGACTATTTAATTAAATTTACGTATGTACTACAATGCACATATTCAAAATGGTAATCTTATAGATGATCATAAGACCCACAATTAAAGTCGTCACATGTTATCAGACATATTCATCTATTTTGATTCTAGAATATCTCTTAATATTTTACTCAAAATTTTCAAGTGATTTAAGCAACTTAATTCACATTACCAAATAATAATTTTCATTTGAACAGAATCTCATTGTTCTTTCAAATCTTACATGTTAACACAATTCAATTAATGATTAAAACATAAAGTAAATAACGCATTGCTTATTAAACACAATATTTGAATCATAAATAGTCAATGTTTACCAATTTCGACAAACAATTACTCACATGTATATTATAACTAGAATGTGCAAATTCGGACAGAAGATCATGCATTAATACACATTTCATTATCATGCATTAGCATCAAATTTTAAAACTAATGTTTAACCCGTTTTATACATATAAATCAGATTTAATATACACTCCATATAAGCATGCGTGAATATTGAACATAATTTCAACTTACCAAAATCAGAATTGGAGATAAAGTCGAACATTTGATGTCATTGAATCATTTCATTCTTCCAATGAAATATTTCTTTCCAAACGGTCTACATATAAAATTTATTCATCATTCTTAATGTTGCCATGGTGATTTCACTATCCTTTGCACAATATATCGTTTGAGATTGTTGGGAATATTTTCCCTATGAAAGGAAATAGAGAAGAAATCAAGATTAAAACAACAACATGATGAATGAAACCAAAACCAATTAAATTCAATAATAGAAATAAACAAAAAGAAGATGTTAAACTTATCTCATAAATTACGCATATTGCAGTCTCTTCTTTTGTAGTCTTTGATCTTCAACATAAAGAGATTGGTAGAAATTGATGCAAATAATCAAGAACTCTAAAGACATGAAAGGCTCAAACACGAAGATCGTTGTCCTCAAACGATATTTGTCTCATCTTCAATATGATTTCGGTGCTTAAAGGGTTTTCCGACAAATGATTTGTAGGATTGATCAAGCCTTGAAGAAAATTCAACACTTAAACACTTATGTGATTCTCCAAAATTTCAAGAACACAAGGGAAATTTGAATATGGATGAAGAAAGAATTGATTTCTTTCTTTATGGAATGAATGATAATAATCACAATATTTTTCCATTGTTTTTTTCATTGTATTTGCCTTCAAAAGACCACCTATATATAGGTTTTGATCAGTTCTCACGAAATGGCATCAAAACATAAGTAAAAAATCACCAAATTTGAACTTTCAACGGTAAAAAAACTACCCCAACGATCACTGACGCAGAGGCGCCTCAAGGTAGCGCGAGGGCACTACTATTTTCGGGTGAGAAGGACTTCCAACGGGCACGGGGGCGCCTAATTAAATTTTTTTTATTTTTTTAATTTCATTCCACACATTTCCCTTTTGATTTTGAACAACAAATTATCAACAGCTTATGCCACAACATTGGAAAGAGGTGAAATTTTGGAATGATCAGGTAAACTTTCAGGTAGATTACACGTGCAAAGTTAAAAAACAGTCATGTCGTGTTGTCTATTATCTGCTGAGAGCTATACAAGGAGCTGGCTTTTCTTTTGAGTTAGGAGGGCAATGCTGAAAATTTATCTCATTTATAATTGAGGGAATTTTATAGATCAGGTATGACGAAAAATTGTAGCCCCTACATCCAACCTTTCTACATCTCTCTCATGCAGCCACGACTGGACATAAGGAGCTTGAGATGGTATATTTTTTTTCTCTCTCTACTAGTCATTTTACTAAAAACTTTTGCAAAGTCATTATATTAGGATTAAGGCTTAGTTTGTCGTTGGTTAAGAGTCAAGAGTCTGGCTGCCAATCGAGTGTACATTTTTTTTCTTAATTCCGTAACAGGGGTTGACTCACTGGATAATATTATATCGTGATTGTGTATTGTTACAAAAGAACTTCTTGATTATTCGTCTGAGACCTTGCCTTCACAGCAGATTGTTCAACTTTAGGCTTCCCTTGAATCCAGAAAGAATCCACCCTTCCCATCTCTTTGGCCATCATATATTTCATGCTTAATGTACACGTGCATCTAATTCTATTCGTTATTCTATTGATTCTATGCTTTCATTAACAAAACGGACAGGTATTATGTTTCTCGATTGTTCGACCTCTGTTCTCACTTCATGTCTGTCACCCAAAAATATGGACATTTACTTCAACTTGCACCTCCCCACCATCAGAATTTCGACTGCTAGTTACCCCATTTTTTTCTCAGAACTAATGTATTCCTTATTCTATGCAGAAGAATCTGCCAAGTACGGTAGACGAGCATGCGTACAACAATTCATATGGCCTCTCCTCAGGGAAAGTTGTTTTCTTAGTCATTGCCTCTCTCTTGGTGCTTTTCTTCGTGTTTCATTTTGTAAATACAAGGAGAAGGGCTTTGAAAGTTAAATTGTAATTTTAGTTCGAATGAAGCAGAAAGATGAAAAAACGTAGTTGAATTTGAATTTTAGTGTCAGCCGTGCTCAACGAAATCTCAATTGGATCGCTAAACTTAATTTGTTCGGATTAAATGAACTATAATTTAATTACAAATTTCACCATTTTGTCACGTACTCCCGAAGATCTAGAAAATAATAGGATTGACAAAATCCCAACATTTTTGCTTTCTGGGAAATAAATAAAAATTGAAGGGACTCAAATTCTTCATTTTTGAAGGATGTGCTTGAAAAGGAATATGGAGATTTTTTAGTCAATCAAAATATACCAAATCTTTAATTTAATATTTTTCTTCTAGCTAATTTAGCAAGCAAGTGACAATTCAAAACTAAACCAAAGAACCATTTTAAAATTGGTGGTTTTCAAGAAAGAAAAATGAAAGCAAACAACACAAAATATATTAATGTAACCCATTTTTCCTACATAATAATAAATAAATATTTTCTTCTGCATTAATACTAGAAAAATATATCCTATTTGATTATGAAATCGTTGTTATTTATCCATTTTTGTTGGTAATTATCATAAAATTCAAACCCACAAATCTTGACCGTTCATTCCCATCACATCAAGATGTTGTGCCAAATCATCACTAGGTGGACCCTACATGTTCATCAATCATTGCAAGATTATATTTAAACCAAATGGCCCCACCACCACCTCCCTCCCTCCAAAATAAAAATCACAAAACCCTACCCCAACTTTAGTTACCATGCACCTCCACCACACCCAAAAATTGCCACTAGACAAGCCTTTCTATGATTTTTCCCCCATTTCTATTGTACTCTCTTTTAGCCAAAGTCCAGTGTGTACAATCCAGACAAAGCCAAATTCATGGAGACAGAAAATAAGGTAAAACAAATAACTTTCCCTACTTCCCCTATCTTCTTAGTTCTTTCCCTATCTTTTTTTCTGCTAAAAAGCTCTTTTCTTTTTTCTCTCTGCAGAAGCTCCTCCATACCCTAATGACTTAAAAAGGGTATAGGGTTTATGTTCTGGTGAGTACTGAAAAGTACACTTCATTATCTTGCATTTTCTTACCCATTTCTTCATACCCTTTTCTGAGTTTTTACTCTCTTTGACTGCAAAAGTTCACTCTTCTACCCCCGTTTTACATTCCCTTTTCTGCATGCATTTTCCTTCCAAAAATGTAGTCCCAAAACTGTGCATTTTCACCGTTTTTTCTTTGGGGACCTACAGGGTTTTTTTATGTGGTTTTTTGATGATAAATGTTTTTTTCTTCTTATTCTTGTTTGCATTTTCTCAGCAGCCGACAGAACCGCTGGTTTTTTCCTTCTTGTTAGGGCTAATGTTTGAATTGAAACTGAAAGGGAAATAAAAGTTTACAAAGAAACTTCAATACGATGTCGTGTCATTTAAGAAAAAGGAAATGGACTTTTCCCTCATTTTCTTAAAAAAAACACGTGCTTTTTTATCTTACATTTTCTGGTTTAGAATTTACTATTTCTATTTCCACCAAAAATTTGATGGGCTGGAGATTTTTATTTTTTTTTAGTTTTAGTACCCATTTTCCAGTTAACGCTATATTTTTTATTTGTCAATTTCTTGTATTATAATGATATGGCAACTATTAATTTGACAACTACTTAATTAGTAACTGCTGGAATATTAATTAGAATATAAATTTAGAATTATTCCAAGAGGGGAAGAAATCATAAACAAAACAGAGGATTCTGAGAATCTTAATCATAGGATTCCTATTTTTGATAGTCTTCAAATGGTACCAAGATTTTCAAGAAAATTGGTAACTTTGTATCTTCTCTCAAAATCGTTCCATTACATAAAATTCTCGTAGCCCATATGATAATATTGCAAATGCTTGTTTACCATTCCAATCTATTAGATACATTAATTTATTTATTTTCCTAAAACTTTTGCTAATACCTTAACCAATAAAATCATCCTCTTTGTTGTATTATTGATAGGTATAGATATGATATATGATTGTCAATAATCTTTTTCTTGGTCTTTGACATGGCTTGCTTTTGCTAATTGTGTTACAGTGTTTTTTTTTTTTTTGGTATATTGTTCAGAATATGGATATGGTTGAACATAATAGCTGTTGGGATGGGATTGATAATGGGGCCATGCCCGATGAAGAGTTTGAGAGCATATTCAGTCTTTTGGATTTTCCCATGGAGAGTTTGGAAGGAGATGGACTGGTTGGAGACTGGGATATGAGTAAGTCACAATGCCTCGGGCCTATTCCTACGGACACTTTAATGGAGTTGCCACTGAATCCACAGGGCAAAATTGGCACTGTGTTACCACATTCCCTGCCTAAATCGGTTGCTCCAGTGAGTTTAACATGCCTAGTTCTGTGAAATTAATGGATAGTATTATATATGCTGCAATTGAGTGGTTAATTAGTTATCTTTTTCAATACTTTCTGGATCTGAATTTTTGTTCTTTTAAATATTATTCTCATCTTTTTTTTGTGGAATGAGCAATCATGTAGGGCATAGAGCCCACGAGTTCATATTAAAATTGAAATGCAATGACAAAAGACGAATAATCTTTTTCCTCGACTGGCTTGTGATGTGTCAAACTCAAAATCCCGACAAGCTGTCGCTAAAATGATCTTAATTGAGTTTCTTATAGCTAATGCCTATCTGTAGGCTTAGCATTTGGGTGTCTTGCCCTTGGAAGCCGGTTTGAAGGCTGATGTGCTTGTAACTTTGGTTTGTGTAGCCGCCTACTGGGGAATGACCGGACGTGGCAACCTAAACATGTTGCTTCCAGTTGATGGTTGGGTCAATGAAATCACCTAGCTGGGAGTGTGAGTTGCCACAGACATCAGTGCGTAAAATGAGGGTTGGGTTTTGTAACAATTCTAATTGAGTACATTTCTGTTTCCTAAGTTTAAGTTTGGTTAGTGGGCTTATAAACACTTGGACAGGCTTCTCATACAAGTTAAGTTCTACCCAATCTCGGATGAAATTTGTTGCTGTCGTCATGACCTATGGACAAATGCTACTATTGAAAAACTGGGTACACGAAGCCACTGAGCTCTGAAGGGGTTCCATGGATGTTAATGTTTACATGCGGTGAATTGTAACAGTCTGATTTAAGTCTCACGTTGCTATGGCTTGGCCTGTGACTTATAAGCACTTTGGCATATCCTCCTTAGAAGCTGGTTTTGAGGTGATTCTACTCGATGTGCTGTAAGAAGAAATTAAGAACTTGAATGTCTTTTGAAAAAATACAAAAAGTGACCTTATGATTCTAGTAGTGGGCTTGAATGACGAGTAACTCCAGCACCCATGGACATTAAAATTCAGGAATTGTCTGACTACAATTGTCATCTAACTGATTTCTAGTGGGTCACGGAAGTAATGAGTTCATTACAACATTACCAAGTTGGTATTCTTCGATGATGATGAAAAATATATTCTGCCTCCCATATTGCCTTCTAATTTTAACTCTATGGACTCAGTTTTTCTATAAAGTGAAAAAATGAGACTTTGTCGTATGGTATGGTGCTCTGTTCCTTATGAAGCTTCACGTTTCATTTATAAAATTCTGAATTCATGAAGTTAGATGTAACTTGCTAAGCTTTCTAGTTTAAAATACATTTTGCATATGGCAGCAGGGTGTTCAATGTGAGAAAAGTTGATATATGCTGCGCATGTTTGTTAAATGAATATGTGACCTCAAATTATATCTGTTGAGGTCTAGCTGGTCATTCTGGAGTCTACTTTTGCAATCACTCTTCTTGATTTCAGTGTGTGACATTCTTTAAAGCCAACACAGAAAATCTTTTCAGTTCTGACTGAATATTTGTGGGATCATCAGATCAAACCCCTCCTTCAGGAAAATAGGATTATGACCAACTGTTGAACTGGTCATTGTTTAAACCAAAGGTGGTATTTAACATTATATCATCTGCATCTCTTGCTGGGTTTTCACTTTTTTTCTTCTTTTTTTCGGCTTCTGTGATAGTGGTGTTGTATAGTTGGTGACCTTGATACCACTATATTAAAGTGTAGTGCTCTTAACACCGGTCTAGGTGGCATCACTTGTGTCCCTAAATTATAGGTTCAATTAAATACAAGAATTTAAGACTCATTTATTATGATATATCATATATTTACACCTAGACTAGTGCTAGATAGCATTATTCCTATATTAAATATCCATGTTGTATGCATGCTTTGTTCAAATTTTTTGATCTCGTGTGGAACTTAACATGGCTAGAATGTGAAATAACATTGCTGTATCATCATTTTTATGTGTATATCTGCTATTATGCCATCGTTTCTTCTCTGATCATTCGTTTGATTGCTTTACCATAAAGATTGATGAGCAAAAGCAGCTTCTACAAGAAACCTCCAGCTTAGTTATTCTTCGCCAGCATAAATTTACCGAGGCCCAAGAGTATGGTGTTTTCCAGACTCAAAGCCCTGTTTCTGTACTTGAAAGCAGCAGATACTGCTCAGTTGGAAAGTGTGTGCCAATCAAATCTAAGCGAGTTAGATTTCTCACATGGCTTTCAGCTGGCATTGTCATTCCAGTTCAAGCCAGATCTAAGCGAGTTAGATCCTCGACTGTAAACCCATGGCTTTTGATTTCTCCTATATCTTCTGCCTCTTCTACCTCCAAGACTTCAAATTTTAGGAAGAACAAGGACAAGAGGAAGAAATTGTCCCAGCTTTCAGTTTCCAACAAAACCATGGACTATCCCTCTCAGAAGGCTAAAGCTTCATCAATTGTATCAGATTCTGTAGAGCCGCAAAATACTTTCTTGCAGAGGGTTACAGCATCAAAGAAATGCACACATTGTGAAGTGACAAAGACACCACAATGGAGGGAGGGACCATTGGGGCCAAAGACTCTATGCAATGCATGTGGGGTTCGATACAGGTCTGGGCGCCTATTTCCAGAATATCGTCCAGCAGCAAGTCCTACATTTGTTCCATCTCAGCACTCCAACTCCCACAAGAAGGTTATAGAGATGAGAAACAAAGGTAAACGGCATGCAGTTAAGGTTGAGGAACCCTTAATTTCTCCACCTCCTGGTTTTGTTCCCATGGGAAGCTATTTGTTCGATTTTATATGCTGAAATAAACGACATTGAAGTTCTAGTTTTTGGGTCGGTTTAGTTCTAAATTTTTTTTTTCAGAATGCTTGTTTCTTGTTCTTTTTCCTAGATGTATGGAGGCATGTTTGCTGGTATGGTGACTTTGTAGTTAGAGTTGTGTACAAAATTGAAATGGAATCTTGATTAGTATGAAGGAAGAGCTGGATATGCTAGAAGGTTACTTTGAAAAGTTAAATATTAATTTTAACCAAACATCTCACCTGATTCATAAGTACTACTTACTTATCTATTACTTATTTTTATTAACTTAAAATTTTAGCAACTAAAAAGGAAGTCCAAGCAAAGGCAATTTATGTTTGGAACAAAAAATTTTTGTAAAGTAAATCTGATTTACTTCTAGCAAGCTGTTGGAAGTTTTCACTAAGGCCTTGTTTGATTACACTTCAATTTTATGGAAGATGGAAATTAAATTTCATTTTCGACATTTTTGTATGTTTGATTGTCCATATTTTTCATGGAATTGGTTTTTCATCTTTCATCCATGTGCTCACATTTTCTTGATTTTTAAGGAAAAGCTTTTATCATCATGCAACTTTTTTTTAATTTTTTTTAATTTTTTTAATTTATTATTTTGGCTATGGAAATAAATTATATTTCAAATTGTAATAAATTATATCTCTTTAATGGATAATTTCTACGAAAAATAAAGTCAAATGAATACCAAAAGATTCAAAATTTCAATATTTTTCAGGTTGAAAATTATACTAATCAAATACAATTAATTGAAAATTTTCAGTAAAACAAGTTCTAGATAATTCAATTTCTTGAAATTCATTTTCTTTCCACCCAAATTTCATTATTGCAATCAAATGAACCCTAAGATCTTTAATAATATCTTAGAAAATTCAGGATTTCTTTAAGAAAAAATTCTCTATAAAATTAGATAAATTTTAGAGTTTCACTCCTTGATTCACACTGAAAATCTTGGGTCATAGCGAGCTCTTTTATTTTAGAATTCGTTAATTCAAAATGAATCAAATTTTTCCATGTAGTATTCGAACCTACAACCAACTACTTTATCTCCCGTCAAGTGCTCCCATTCAAGTTTAATGAATTAAAGATATTATTGAGGTTGTTTTGAACAACATATTCTTGCTTCTACCATTTTTTAATTTTTACACCTTTTCCATATGATCATTTTTAATGCTCCTTACCACTTATCTACTTAATTCTATTTTAAAGCTTTTCTACCTAATTTTTCATGCATAATAAATTTCTTAACCTTTTGCTTTCAAGTTTGGTATAGTGAATAGACAACAAAATTGATTTGTATTCTCTTAAGTTTTAATATATCATTGTTTGGTAGAAATTAAAATTAAAATTTTAATTTAAGTTAAAGTCAACAAATATTTTTAATCACGTATTTTATGAGTCGCTCAATTTTTAAACCATACATTTTATATTTATTTTTTTATTAAATTTTATTAAATATCTGATTTTAATCCCTGCCAAACGGGGCATAATGATTTAGTTGATACAAATTGAAATATAGTAACAAATGAAAATCAAATCAAATCAAAGTACAAAGACAGTCATAAATTCAAAAAGTGGTCCAATGTACAGACAACATGGGTGGACGTGAGTGTCATCGAGGAGTAGAAAAACGTTGCTTATCCTATGACTATTGTCCGATGGAGAGTACACTTCGCATGTCTTGTCTTGCCTTTTGGACCTCATTCTTTTAGTTTTTATTTTATTTATATTATCCTTCGTAATTGCATGTTAGCAATTGCCAAATTAGTCTAGTTATCCTTCAGATTAGTTGTCTTGGACGAGTCTATTTAGATTATTCAATAAGACAATATTATTAGATTCATAAACTATAGTCAAAGCGTTTTTGTGAGCATTATTAATGGTGTTCTATCGACTCTTGATCAAATTATTAATCAGCAACAACAAAAATCTAAAAAAGTTTTAGTAAGACGAGAGTTTTCTTGTTTTACATGGAATAAATGTCTTGATATGTCTAAATGAATCGAAGAATTAGTAGCATATCTTGTCATATGCAACGCAACAATGCTTTGTCTTGAGGCGCAAATTTTGTCGAGGTTTTAGCGACACAAGACTTTTAGAGTTTATGTGTTCAATGTTATGAACTATATGTTCCTTGTAGAAATAATTAGCATACCTTGTTTGTTTGGGGCATTTATGTAGCTTGTCATGTGTAAGCATCGATTAAGAATCATTTTTTGAGATCATTGTGATTATAAGTGTCTTGCGATATTATTTACTGATAATCGATCTCTTCATGTTAAGACTTTGCACGCAAGCACGAATATAACCATATTAGTAAACAATTAGTCTACAAAGTCTTTAATAAAAATCCTTTTCAACCTCTTACAAATTGTCATATGAATTGAACTACGTTTTTATTTGTCAAATGCTAATAAATGATGGCAAATATATGTCAAATCATTGCTCTACAACCTTTAGCACGTGTGAACGCTTTTTTTTTTTTTTTTTGTGAATTTTATAGCAATTTCTTCTAAATTAGTTTTATATTTTCACACATACGTTCATAACTACTTCAAAATATTGAATTCAATTGTGTTAGAAATCAATTATTGGCATTGTTGATGACGAGAATACGCTTTTATGAACTTTTTACGTGAATTATAGATTGTCTCGTACCAATGTACGTTACTTACAACATATTTATTCAACATTAATTTGTTTAAAATCAATTACTAGCATGGTTGATAACTTAGGTTTGGTAAACCTTTATGTGTTACTATCTAATTAACCATGGTGCATTCATAGTCTAGATATTGTCTTCAATTATTCAATGTTAAGAGTACTTGTCAACCATCAATAGCAAAATTTTGAAGGACCATAAAATAAAGAAATCCCCAAAGCTGGACATTTCATGAAACTCCACCCACCCACCCCACCCCACCCATCTCTCTATATCAATATATATACACACACCCCTACAATATGTTAGCCTTTTAGTGCTTTAAAGAATATTAAATAATTGGCTTACTTTTATAGTATATGTCTCTTTCAATGTCCATTTGCATATGGAATTTTACCATAATTTATGTGGGATGTAAGGTTAAGCAATTCTTTCACGACATTAATTGACTTTAGCGGTCTATTAATTAGCACTCGTGATATGTTTGCCACGTATATGTATGAATAGTTAATAAAGACATTCGAACACATTTGATAAAATTCATAAATTATCTTTGACTCATAATATTAATAATGTGGATTTTTTTTGTGTGGGGGGGTGGGGTTGGATCTTTTCACACTCAAAATAGAATGGTCCTAGCATTTAATACATTGATTGATTGATGTATGCGACAAGAAAGGTCAATCGGTCTGATGAGCCCTATCATCCGACGAGCCTCGTTTATCTTGGTCTAATATAAATGCTCACACTTAGTGTCTTTCAAGACTAATGCCAGTTTAGACTCTCAAAGACTTATCTTTGCTATATACATTTTCTAGTTATTCATTCCCAAGCCGACTCCCCCTTTTCATCAAGTGGAGGCTCACATTCAAGGCTTTCCTACACCCTAAATTATTCCTCTAGTTGACAACCGGAATGCGAGCGGCTAACTCCATCCCATCTAGAGAATGCCACGTATGACTAATGAATTGTCCAAGTGTGCCGGAATTCAGCTTGCGTGGACGTGTGACCATATATTTTCTGGGGGTCAACAACTACTTTTCTCTTTTAACACGTTCTCTTGATATTCAGATCTCACGGTTTTCTCTTGACATTTGATAAAAATTAGGTCATGGTAGGCCTAAGGACGAAGAATATCATGTCACCCCAAAATGGGATTGTGCTCGAGTGGCGAAGTTAATTGTTGCATATAGACCATGAAATGTTATGTTGCTTAAGATTTGTTAGGTGCCTTCGAAGGGTTTCTAAAAGAACCAATTTCCAAACTTCAATTGCAATAACAAGATGACCGTTGAAACATCATAATATGAGGGTAAATTTTATGATCTTGTAAATTTGGTAGCAGTAAGAATTGCTCAAATTTGGGATTAAAGCAATATTAGTGGAGATATTTGTTCACTTAAATCCCAAAACAATAGAGATTGACTCTAGATGTATTTATTTGTTAAGCAATTAATTTTATTTATGCAAAAATCAAGTGTTTGTTTGCCTTTCATTATAATTTTCTTTTAATTTAAAAGGTTAAATTCAAATTTTAATTTTAATCACATTTCGTAGGGTCCATACATTTTCTCCTCTTAACGTAAATTTTCCATTTTGCCCTTCTCTCTTTATTTTCTATATCGTTTATGTCCTATTTATCTCTCATTCTTTTTAAACTTTGTTTTCTACGTACTTATTTTCAACTACACACTCGCACAATAAAATATCATACACATAAATACAAAACTTTTCCTACAAAAATGAACTAAAAACAAAGAAATTAAAATTTATCTAAAATATTTACTACAAAAATGAACTAAAAAGAAATTTATGCTATAAACATTTGATGTCAATTTTTGCATAGTTAGTGTGACGATAATATTAATACAATTTTCTGACATTACCATAGCATAAATGTCATAATATGGGTGTTGAATAGAACGTGCCGAGCCGCTCGACTTGCCTTCCATTGGATTTGACTCGGTCCTTTATGCAAGCTGACTCGATTCATTACATGTGAACTTGACTTGTCCCACCAACTCGCAAGAATATTGAATTTCATCAATTACGAGTTGGCAAACGACTTGCACAAGTTTTTTTTTTTTTACGTGACTCGCCAGTGTTGCGAGTTGCTCCCAACTTTTAACACCCCTACGTAAAGAGTATAAATATGTAAAAATTGGAGAAAAATGTTAATGAATCCAACGATATAAAATATTTAATAATTTTTTTAGTGAATTTTTATTATGTTATTCTAAATATTTGTTTATGTTGACTTCTTGTTTATTTGTCAATCATATTTGTAAAAGAAATCACTTTTTATATTTTTTTAATTACATAATAATATTTTTCAATTAAGGCGATCTTATCTAAATCAAAGTATGAAAAAACAAATATTTTTCAAGGTAAATGTCCCAAGTATTCTTTGGACTAGGGTCAAATATGTCTTTTCCACTAACATTTTTCACTCAGACTGCTACAGTCAGTAAAAAGACTGTGTGCATAAATCCCCTGTCCTCTTTCATCTCTGATATATCTCTCTCTCTCTCCCCAACTTAATTTATTAGTGGTTAAATAGTAATAATATTCGTTTCACGTCACTCTATTAGAATAAAATTATTTTTATTTTTATTTTTCTTTTAATTTAGTTATAATCAATATTATCTATGATTCAGCTAAATTTAAAGACGAAAATATTTCAAAATTTGTATACACAAATATATTAAGCCTTTTGTTTTGCTTTATTTTTTTATATTACAATTAAACATTATTTTAAGTACACATTTCGTAGGATCTACGATATTATCTACGATTCATTTTTATCAACTTAAAATTTTAGCGAAAGAAAAAAAAAAGAAATCGAAGCAAAGGCTAATTCAGAGTCGTAAAAAGATGTATTGAAGTTCCAGATCCATATAAGAAATGACTCGAGAGCAAAGAAAAGTACCGTAAATAAAGTTCACGTTTGGTTCTTACTTTCTGAAATTCATTTTTTCTCAAACTCATTTTTAATCACGATCTACAACTTCTTTCAACTATTTAACGATACATTGGGTTGATTTTTTATTAGAATCTACTAAAATCATAGTTAAATCAAAACGTGTGCAAGATTTTAATAATCATGTAATGTTACTTAAATAAATAATTAATTGATCATTTTTATTAGTTGATAACTCACACTGTCCATTTGGATCTGATCTGAATAAACATACGAGTAGCAGACAAACCAGGAATCAGGTGAGAGAGAATTGGAGCCTTCTGAACGTTGTCGTTTTATATCCATTCAAACGAGAGAGAGAGAGAGAGAGAGTATTTTCCGTCGACTATTTTGTTAACTGTACCGACGATTTTCAGGGCGATGTTTTGTGTTAATTTCAGCAGTAGAATTTGAGATTTATACTCTGGTTTTCTTTTCATTTCAAGTATTGTTGTTGAATCTTGCATTTTCATCGCCGATTTCCTCTGCTTACATGCACCACAAACCTAGTCGAATACATTCGCGCGGTTGAGGTGTAAAAAGGTTCATATTCTGAAACTTTTTAGGTGAATTTGGTTATAGATCCTTATTTTTTACTGCTGTTGTGTGTGAATATGAATGCCTAACTGTGTTTTGATATTAATTATTGTGTTCTTTATCTTATCTTCTCAAACATGGCTATTTTACTTTATTACCTTTCGATGATATTTCTGTCTTTCTTGATTGTTCATAGTATTTACTGAAGAAGCAAAATAAAGTGAAGCTGTGATCTTTTTTTTTCGCCCATCTTAAAGAGGACAGGAAAAGAAGACGAAAAGAATGAAGGAGGCAGTGGAAAACTTTACTTTGGACTCGGAGCTGTGGCACGCCTGTGCTGGGGGCATGGTCCAGATGCCTTCAATGAACTCCAAAATCTTCTATTTCCCGCAAGGACACGCTGAGCATACTCTCATTAATGTGGATTTCACTACTCTGCCGAGAGTCGCACCTATGTTTCTCTGTAGAGTTGCTGCGGTGAAATATTTGGCAGACCCTGAAACAGATGAGGTGTACGCAAAAATTAGGTTGATCCCAATTGAGAACAATAAACACAGTTTTGAAGACGATGGAAGATTGGGGAATAATGGATCTGAAGTGAATGAAAAGCCCACTTCTTTTGCAAAGACACTGACCCAATCTGATGCAAACAATGGTGGGGGGTTCTCAGTCCCAAGGTACTGTGCGGAGACAATTTTCCCGCGGTTGGATTATATGGCTGATCCTCCTTTGCAGACTGTAATAGCCAAGGATGTACATGGGGAGACTTGGAAGTTTAGACATATCTATAGGGGAACGCCGAGAAGGCATTTGTTGACCACTGGTTGGAGTACCTTTGTGAATCAAAAGAAGCTGGTTGCAGGGGATTCAGTTGTATTTTTGAGGGCAGAAAATGGGGATCTTTGTATTGGAATTCGAAGAGCCAAGCGCAGTGGTGGCTTTGGTGGGCATGAGACCCCATCTGGGTGGAACTCTAGTGGTGCTGGAAATTTAGGGGGATTTTCAGCCTTTCTGAAGGAAGATCAAAACAAGCTGATGCATAAAGGTGGTAATAATGGGAATCTAAGGGAAAGGGGGAGAGTAAAGCCTGAATCAGTTGTCAATGCCACAGTCCTTGCTGCCAGTGGTCAACCTTTTGAGGTAGTTTATTACCCACGAGCAAGCACACCAGAGTTTTGTGTGAAGGCAGCATCTGTGAGTGCTTCTATGAGGATCCAATGGTGCCCTGGAATGAGGTTCAAGATGGCTTTTGAAACTGAGGATTCCTCTCGTATTAGCTGGTTTATGGGAACTATAGCTTCTGTTCAGGTTGCTGACCCCATTTACTGGCCTAATTCACTGTGGCGTCTTCTTCAGGTAATTCAGTTCATTTCATTAAACATCATTATATCCTTCTGAGATTTAACTATATTTTCTGAAGTTCTGTTTTTATTTTTGTGTTTGCATCTTGCCTAAATTTCTTGATTCCTTTAATTTGTTGTTTCTTTTCTTAAAGCTACAACTGTATGACCCTTAAGTTTGTATATTTGCTGGGCAATCCTCAGTTCTCTTCACCATCATTTTTCCTCTCCACTCTCCAAACCACATTACAACTTCATCTAAGCCTTTTAGAGAAGCATCATCATATCAACTGGATTCACTGATTCCTTCATTTGCTTGAATCCCACCTACCTAAGACTCGTAACCGTGTTCTAGAGTTCATAAATATTCCCTTTATTTCCTTTTTTGCCTCGAGTATATTTATTACATTTTCTGTTATGGCTCTGTCTGCCAGAGAATTTTTTATTTAAGTTCCCTGATAAATTGTTGTATTGCTGGATTGTTTCTGGAGAGAGATAATTGACTGGTGCGGCATTATTCACGTCCGTCTTGTGCTAATAAAATTTTTGCTTGGATGCTGCATCAAATGATTATTCTTTCAACCCCTATTTTAAGTAATTCTTTACAATACTTTTGCATCATGGCTGCTCAAAAGTTCTGAGATCGTACAATTTTGGAGATTACTATTTCTTTCCATTTGTTTTTACAACTTTCCCCACGGCCACTTCACAGGTGAAGTGGGATGAACCAGATTTGCTGCAAAATGTGAAGTGCGTTAGCCCATGGCTAGTTGAATTGGTCTCAAATATGCCTGTTATTCACCTGTCACCATTTTCACCACCAAGAAAAAAATTGTGTTTACCGCATCATTCAGATTTTCCAATTGACGGCCGCTTTCCTATGCCGTCATTTTCAGGCAATCCCATTGGGCCAAGCAGTCCCTTTAGTTGTCTATCTGACACCATCTCTGCAGGCATACAGGGAGCCAGGCATGTTCAAATCGGAGTACCATTAACGGATCTCCACCTTAACAACAAACTGCAGTTGGGATTGTTACCACCCAGTGTCTTGCATCTTGATCCCCGTGCTAGAGCTTCAGGTGATAGTGATGGTGGCAGTATGAATGGTAATGAAAATATATCTTGCGTGGTATTCTATCTGACACCATCTCTGCAGGCATACAGGGAGCCAGGCATGTTCAAATCGGAGTACCATTAACGGATCTCCACCTTAACAACAAACTGCAGTTGGGATTGTTACCACCCAGTGTCTTGCATCTTGATCCCCATGCTAGAACTTCAGGTGATATTGATGGAAGCCGTATGAATGGTAATGAAAATATATCTTGCTTGTTAAGCATGGGGAATTCTAGTAAGAAATCAGAGAAAACGGACCATGTAATAACACCTCAGTTTGTACTCTTTGGTCAGCCAATACTCACTGAGCAGCAGATGTCTTTTGTCTGCTCCAGTGATGCAGTTCATAAAGTGTCATCGGTAAGGGGCTCCTCAGATGGGACACCATTCAAGACTGAAAACTCTGTTTTTGACCAGCAAGGTACTCCAAAAAGTTTGTCTAATGCACAGTTCTTGTGGAAGCCAGGCTGTCATGTAGCTGAACTTGGACTGGATACTGGTCACTGCAAAGTATTCTTGGAGTCTGAGGATGTGGGTCGGACTCTTGATCTATCAGTTCTTGGATCATATGAAGAGCTCTACAAAAGGTTAGAACACATGTTTGGGATTGAAAAATCTGAGATTGTGAGTCATGTATTCTCTAGCGATGCAGCAGGTGGTGTTAAACAAGCTGGAGATGAACCGTTCAGGTAACCTATATTCAATTTTTTTCTGTAACGTCTGGAAATTTACATTGGAAAGGCATTAATATTTTCTTGATTCGCATTCTGTCGACATTGTTTGTCCTATTTTCTTGTCCTGCAGTGAGTTCGTGAAGACAGCAAAACGATTGACAATTTTTGGGAGACCTGGTAGTCAAAGTGCTGAAAGGTGTTACCGTGCATCACTTCTTCCATGCTAATCTATGTATTTTTATGATTATGCATTAAGTAAAGCTCTTCCAATCGATGGTGCAAAAAGTGTCAATTATGCTTGTTTATCCTGATTCTGATTTTGGGTGAAACTCATTGAATTGAAAGTACATTGATTTTGTGTTTCAGGAAGTTGATTACTGGTGTGGCAACTGCTGAACGTGGACTGGATTCGTCTAACCGAGCAGGACCAATGAGCATATTTGCTTAGTAACATTTGAGTCGAAGCAGGAAATTATGTATGAATGTATTGAGAAAATTGTGGTGGTTTTCTTTGTCAGGAATTCGAAAGAAACTTGACCTAAGTCTGTATGTCCAATGGATTGATGATAACTTCAATCCATTATGTCTAGCTGAGGGTGAGCTTGTTGATGCTACTCACATTCTCTGGTCATGTGCATTAGCCATGTATTCTGTCTGTGGTGTGATGATAATTATTGAATCCAACATCATCTGATTGATATAGCTAACTGTGAGCCCATATTTCTCGTCCCAAACTAGTCTTGTTTAGTTGTTTTTATATCCTCCCGATCAATACATTTTTGATACTTCGGCACAGAAGCATAATCTTTTACTTATCCGAAGAAGGGCCCTTTATGTTTGATATTAAAATTCTCGAAATATGGGCAAATGGATAGGCTTTTCTTTAATGAGTTTGAAAACATGTTGACAATCCCCACAACATAGTGACACAAACCCCATTATTGAATTGTCATGACAATGAAATTGAGGTTTTGTTTTCATCAAAAGTTTGATATGAAAAATACAATGAATGATCATCACGTGTGATCCCACTCCACTTGCTGCCTTGGTGCTCGAGACCCTATTATCATTAATTGCCTCTTTGACTAAATAATTCTTGATTAACACACTAATGGCCAATTTGGTTGGTCCGTGGTTTGAATCACTTTTTGAAACACTTTTTGAAAGAGTAATGCTATTTATCACCACCGATATTAAAATTTAAAATACTAGTTTAGGTGGCACTAATGTAGTATTAAATAATAAGTACAATTAAATGAGTCGTTTAATCTCGCATTTCATTGAGTCTATCATATTGCGCAACCTAAATTGGTATTGTAATACCACTGATTTTAGATATCATTATTCTTTTTGAAAACGAACAGTATTAAGAAAGAAATATAAATTAATTTTTTACGAGTCCTCGTGTTACCATTTGTAAGCTATAATTCTCTTATTTTCTAGGTTTCTTTAATTATGATAGAGTGAGAATATGTAAGAGTGCTGATGAAAGCACGATACAGGAAAAAAAAAATTAAAAAATTATTTGATGAGATTTTTTGTTGAATGCTGTTGAGACGTGCTTGTTTGGGTTTCATTCTAAGTTCCTTGTAATTTAAAGATCAAAGTAAAACTTTGATTTTAATTATACAATTCGTAGAATTCACGACTCTTGTTCACTTATTCATCAAACGTTCCTATCACATAATAATTTTAACAACTTATAATAAAATCCAAACAAGCACGGGAAAAAATAATATGATAAACTTGGGGAAGGTGAGTTAAATACACAATTTGAGCTCGAAATAATCATAGTAAGGTAAGATCAAAGCTTAATAGTTATGAAATTTGTAGGTACTAGAGCATCTCCAATTCATTCTATGCATTACTATTATATATAATCGATTTATGTGGTGTTGATTTTTAATAAATAAACATTCAAATCTAAAATTAGTTTCCATGCATTATATGGATGTTATTTATGCACTCTTTATTTTCTTAAAAAATATAATCACGTCTAAATACGAAAATAAAATGTTAATTTTATAGACGATGTCTATTTTTTTTACTCTATCGTGCCATTTTGAAAGAGTCGCATTGAGAATAAAATGTTAAAGTGCTATAGTATAGTTGTTGTACATAATCTAAGAGCCCTCAACTATGCTACCAACGTAAAAATTTCAAATAATCCGGAAAATCATTTAGTGCTTATTTGAGAAAGCTTGGAAAGATGTTCAACGGTTGAGGTCAAAATTAATAATTGATTTTAAACACGAATTACGTAAGACCCTCAATTTTTACCACTTATTTTATGAAATCGCCACTTATTTTTATCAATATCAACTTTCTAAGATACCAAAACAAGCATTAATACTTTGTCTATTATCATATGACATGCAACAACTTAATCCAAGCATGACATCATTTGTGAAGTTTGAATCTAATCGAAATCTTATAATGGGAGACAAGCATATCAATTTATGTAATCATTTCACAAATCCCACAAGTAATCTTAATTTCGATAATATTCATTTACAATCCTAAGGTCTAAAAGGTCAAACAAATATTTGTTGGGGACTGAAATATATAGGAAAACAAGGCAAGGGGCAGGAGGCAAACCATCAAATTCAATTCTCATTTATTCCAATATTTTCTCTCTGTCTTCAGTTCCAAATCCACTTATTAAGGTAGAGACACCAATGTCGAATTTGCTGCAAAAAAATTGCTTTAATGGACAAACTTTTAACACAAAATTCATTGTTATACTCGAAACATAGTAAAATAAGTAACTACGCTAACTTTATAATGTGTTTTTTTTTTAATTAATCGAGAAATATATTAAAATATTCGATGCACTTGAAATATATAATTTCATCGAATTTACTAAATTAGAATAAAATTTTCGAAGCACTGAAATTAATAAATGAGGTTTGACCAAATTGTAAGATCCGAGATTGAAAAACAATTTGAGATTACAATATCCCTGAAATTAGGGATTGGAATAGCTGCATTTTATTATTTTTTTCATTTAATTCGATAGGTTTCACTTCGTGCTTTGTTCTCTAAAACTATTTAATATGCAGAAAAGAAAAAGTAGTACACAAATTCAAGAGCACTAATCAACCTTTCACAACCTGACGGTTCAGCTGACCTCACAAATTTTTTCGAAATTTTTATCGCGTTTTTACGATATTTGAAATAAATTAGTATTTATTTATTTGTTGAATTTCTAGTAAAGACAAAATATCGATGAAACGAGTGCTACAACCCGAATCTCCCATTTTCGAATTATTACTGTACCTCGTAAAATGTCGAAGAGTCCAACCCTCATCTTTCCAAAAATTTATGAAAGGAATAATTAATAATAAGTATTATTTTCAAATTAAAAAAAGAAGTGCACGTCCTCTTATATCTTTGACGACGAAAATAATCTTTTATTTTTATTTTTTTTATTTGTATCATTCTTGCTTTCTGGGTGAAAAGTTTCGACCAACTTTAAAATAGAAAAGAAAAAATATAAAATATTATTGGTTGGCTTGTGGTAATAAAGTAAAAACTTACATAAATCTGGTGACATGGCAGTGCGTACTGTGGGCCCATTTAATCTCGTGTCGTTTTCAAATTAAAAACGACCGTCAGAGTAAATTGTTCATTCATTATTCATCTCAAGCGTACGGTCATGATTTAGTTGTCAGTTTATTTGAATGACCGAGATTCTGCTGTTGTCTTGATCGGATTTTAATTTTTAAAATTAAAAATATAGTCGTTATTGAATCTCACTCACTCGTATAATAAAAATCAACAATAACGATTAATTTTTTAATCTCTATCAAACACACTGAACGACCCGTCCGGAGCCAAAAGTTTCTCTGTTTGGGAGGAATTTATTTACGCTTTTTAAGTAAGACCCCACATAAAAGTTCACTTTCTGAAATCAAAAAGTGAAATAAATAAATTCACAGTTCATTCAGATTTCAGAGGTGAATGGCAGTTGCAGGTTAATGGGCAGGCAGAATTAAATCCATCAAAACTGCAATACGCAGAATTTGTCCCAAATATTTATTTCAATTTAAATAGTACGTAAAAATAAATGAATAATTAAATGAGACAGCGAATGAGAATTTTTTAATCCTTATCCCTGCTGCCAAAATTGCCCAACGGTATGGGCTGGTAATGATGGTCCCGTCCCACATCGTTGTAATCCCTAATTGTCGG
Organism: Fraxinus quadrangulata; assembly: GCA_903798255.1. NCBI lineage: Eukaryota > Viridiplantae > Streptophyta > Magnoliopsida > Lamiales > Oleaceae > Fraxinus > Fraxinus quadrangulata. The sequence continues at coordinate 48,529 of CAIGRB010084198.1, read as the reverse complement.
TGGACATGGAATATATCGATCGGGCAATTCATGAACTAGACAATTTTATTTTTGGGAACTTCGTTTTTACGGTTAATATGAAAATTATAATACATTTCAAAATGTCAAATATTTTGTTATTGTTCCTTATAGAGGTGGATAACGGGCCAAGTCGTTTGCGGGCTCGACTCATAGGCTGCTTGAGCTAAATTTGAGATGAGCCATGGACCAAGTCAATATCGAATTATTTTTCTCGAGCCTAGATTGCTCGTTGGGGAGGCCCTGAGCCAGCTCATTTGGGCTTGTGGGCACAAGCTGACTCATTTTTTGAACTTCCTTTTTTTTTTTTTTTTAAAATGCTCAATTTTGAACTTAATTTATTAAAAAAATTGAGTGAACTCAGGGACGACTGGACTTGGGTGGCTCTACTCATTTGGACTCGTGGGTGGCTCCACTCACTAGGCCTACAAGCTTAGGCCGAGTCAAATCCATATTTTGGGCACGAGATGAGCTCGTGGTTATAAGGGTCGAGTCAACTCAATCTATTATTACCCTTAGTTCCTCATATCATAAATACGATGTAACTTTTCACCATGAAAAAGTAACTTTTTCTACTAATACTCTTCGTTTGAAGAGTAAATTTTAATTTGGTGAGAGTATAGAACATAATTCGTTTTATATTTCAATTGAGCCTGGCAAATGATATAACTCAAGGGGACGAAATTCATAACGACTTTTTAAAGATTTTTTTTAATTGATATTTTGAACAATATTAAATAAAGTTGCAAGGGTTTGGCGAGCCAAGCTCGAGAAATGGCCAGCCCACGGCTTGGTGTAGATTTTCACCTGTATTTGGTACGATGCATTGTGGTTGGTAAAAGGGAAAAAAAAAAAACAATTTTCATCAAATAAATTAATAAATTTTTCGTCTTTCGTCACCCAAAGGCTTGTGTTTGTTTAAATAGAAAATTTTTCGTCTTTCGTCACCCAAAGGCTTGTGTTCGTCTTTCGTCACCCAAAGGCTTAGCCCCTGTTTGACACCCATTTTGGGTAAAAAAAAAAATTCTGGAATAGTGATTGATGAAAGATTGTGTGGTTAAAAAGTAAGAAGAATTTTTGGGTTTATGTGTAATATTATTTTATTGATAGAATGTGTGGTTGAAATGAAGAATGAGAAATAGAATGAGATAAAAAATGGGTTCAAACAGGAGCTAAAACATATGTCAAGAAGGGCTCCATTGATTTTGTACAAAACCAAATACGAGTCAAGAGGCAAGGTAAGAAAGAGTTTAGCTAATCGAGATATTAACTCTTTCGAAACTCATAAATCATGCGGACCGGGGGTGGCCTAGGGGGGCACGTGCCCCCCTAGATTTTGAATTTTTTTTTTTAATAAAATCATATTTGGTATCCGATTGAAATCTAAATTTTAATCTAAATCAAAGTTAACAATTAATTTTAATAACATATTTTCATAAAATCCATAACTATTTAACTTTTATCAAAATTCACTAAAAAATTGATTTTAATCTCCACCAAACAGGGACAATATCACATTAAATTTGAATTTCGATAACATGCTAATTTTAAAAATTCTCCGACGATCGTAAGCTAATCGAATTTACAAATTACTTATGTCATCTCAAAACTTATTTCGAGAACTAAATTATGAACATATCGAATAGTCCAAACAGATATTAAAAATAGTTAAAAATACGTTAAACGTGAGTCTTAAAGAAAGACGTCTAATTCGCATTTTAAAAAAAAAATCAATTATTTCATTAATATTTATTATTTTTGCGATACAAATTTCTCAATATAATTTTCATCATTTTATTAGGAAATTTTATATGAAATATGACATCAAAAATTTTCAAAATTTGACATCCGAAAAAGTCATATCCCATGTAAATTTTCGGGTGCAAAATTACAAGGGATATGATTTTTTTGAACGTAAATTTTAGATTGTAAAATTTCTCCCAACTTTTTTACAAGTTCGATTGTGTTTAAAATTTTGCGTCCACCCCGATCATGTCATACCAAGACCAATCTATTTTCGAACGGAGCAGAAAGTTTAATTTTACGCTTTGGTTAAACATTTTGGACAATCGTTATTTGAGAGGGATGCGGATCTTATTTCTTTCCTTTTTTTCTCCCCCACCATTCTATATAGTTTTTAGTAAATACAATATTTTTTCCAACAATAGTCAGACAAACAAAATACAGTAGAGCCTAATTCGCTAATCCGACAATCACATTTGCATGAGAAGACACAAGTCAATATAATCAAAAAAGAATAATGCTTCATCGTCCGTCGAGATCATCACCAATTTAGATGACAGTGAACCTCCTAATTCATTGTTTAATGCATTAAAATACTTTACAACTTTTTTGAATGAATTAAGAGACCCATTGCCACCTAGACCATCAATTATCTTTAGTACATCACCAAATCAAAAATGCCTTGCCAAAGATCATGGCTGATGATAGCAATTGTCTAATAACAACCCACCATAGTCCATAAAATGAGTAAAAATTGAGCATGAAGCTTTCACACAGACCATAATCCCCTCCAGGAGAGGGTACGTGTCTGAAATTCCTATAAAAATTTAAGTTTCACATTACACTGATGAATCATGCTTTAGCACTAAAATTTTGAAGAAAAAAGAAAGATCAAAAAAACTTGTGTAACGACCCTAAAACGAGTGTAGTAATAAATAATTATAATTAACCCTACAGCATGATCCCAATTGAACGATAATACACTGTACATATGCCCATCGCGTAACCCATGACAACTAAGAATGGGAATGTGCCTTCAGATTTTGGCTCCAAGTTCAAAGGTTAAAAATTCCTGACACCGTACTCCAACACAACTTCATGATCTACTCTCCAATAGTTTGCATCGTTGAATTCCTTCATCCCTGCTCCATCATCTTGTCCATCCTCCTTTTCTGGGGTCTTTGGAGAGAGATTCGTCTTCAATGGCCCGGCTTCCCCAACAGTACCCTCCTTGAGAGCTTGCTCCATTGCCTTCTCTGTCCCCTCTGGTTCTACGCCCACAAATTCAACGTCCTCTTCGAACAGGGAGGGGAAAGCAATGCTTTTTTTACTTGAATCACATTTAGTTGAATCATCAATAGAATCTGTAGAACTGGAGGTGCCATTTGGTAGAGCGCCTCCAACTGAAGTGGAACTAATTTGGGCAGTGTTCGTCTCCACTAAACTAGCAGGATTGTCACTTGTGTCGTTTGGGTCAACAAATGGGTTCGCACTCGATCCACCAACCTGAAAATCTGATGTCTCTCCCCATGCGACCCATTCAGGTATGGGCCTGTCTTCAAACAGATCCTCGTTGTCTGAAGTCTCAAAACGGAAGAAACCGTCTCCAGAGGCACTGACCTTATTATTCTTGGGAACCGAGTCTCCCCCATTGACAGGGTTGTTTCCATAGAAGTTATCGAAGGGGTTTGCCTTAGAGCCAGACAAGCCATTGGCATAAGTGCTGCTATCAATCAATTCCTCATCCTCGCCAACCACTACCTCATCGTCACTACTGCTGTTACCACCATTGGGTGTTCCATCCAAATTGATATCATCCATAATATCACGAAGCGAAGTTCTCCGAGGTGCATCATCAATTTTGTCATCTTGGAAAGTAAACCAGTTGGAGTTTGTAAACAAACTTCTGCAAGAAAGAATTAAACAATTTCAAACAATGACAAATAGGCTTTCCTTTCCCCTTCTATACAATTCCTATGACAATCTATTTGTGAGGCTTGTTACAGCTACTTGCAGCAAAAACAAACACCACTTATCCTGTGAACCTAAGAAGAACATAAATCTACAATTGCAGTGCAAATCTTTTTACAGCATATAATCAAAAAGATAAAATGTATATCCTGTTTGAGCATAAGTCTGCCTGTATTTGTGCAACTTTAAATTTCTCAATAAATAGCAATGAAACTCACCTTCCCTGGTCGTCACCCAACCTTAGGGATGAAATCACTACTTCTGCAGATTCATCATCAAAGTAAATATCCTGCATTTTTAATCAATGTCTAAAATTCAGCACTATGGAATTCACAAAGGGGAAGAGGTTGCAAACATTTGCTTCCCCTTTGTGTCCATTCCACACAATATTATTGTAAGTACCAGCAATGCCTGTATCTCTGACATTCCATACGGGATTTATAACTACAAAAAATATAGTATATTTACAGAAGTGTTATGGTCGACATATATGCGGGAGGAGTACTATAACATAATACAATGACGAAAATACATACAAAAGTAACGCTGGATAAGACCATAAAAATCAAAGCTGAGACAAAAAAAACATGAATATGTTAACATGCATAATCGATACTTAAAAATATATATAAATACGACGTGGAACAATCCAAAACACCTGCACCACCCAATATTGGCTAGTACAAGCAAGAATGACCGGTATATGACTTGATATGGCATCTTCACTTTATATACCATTAATTCATAGTTATTAAAGCCGGACCGGGCAATCCAACCGGTAACCCAGCAGGCCAAGCAGTCCAGTCCTGCACAATTGACCGGATTGCAGTCGAACCGGTAAGAATCCTGTCAAACCAGCGGCTTTGGATCAAATCACTTGAACCGCTTGACCGCCATGATGGAGACTGGTGGCACTGACCACTGCGCCATCGAAGATGATGTTATACGTGTATTTACGTTGTATATACACATATAAACCATCTCTAACTTTTCTATTTTTTAAATTAAATAAAACCAAATCCTTATTGAGGTACACTTTAAAATATTACATTCACTCTATACAAGTACAAAATTAATCTAGTGCAAAATTTTGAACATATTTTACAAGATTTTTAGTTATGAGAAAACACCTTTTTGAATTTGTTCACATGTACGGATATAAAAACTTCAGCTAAAAAAATTATTTTCTTATTACAAAATTATAAGAGAAATATAAGCATTATGGTTAAAAATTAGTTTATAATAATAATGTAAATTGATGATAAACAGTTTTAAAACTTCAACTGTCTTAAAAAGAAATTTCTATATTTTAAAAATTTTACATGATTTTACAAGTACTCACCCACCGGTTCAACTAGTGACCCGGTGATTTAACAAGAAACCCGGTGACTTGACTGGGTCGATACCCGAGCCAGGTCTAATAACTATGACAAGCATTACTCCCGTATCAGCCAGTATGAGACTACATTTAAAAGTCTTTCTGCATTATATATCCGTTTTTTCATTTCATATATGCCTCTAGGTAAAAGAGCACATTAAAGATATATTACCTCCTCAACTCGCTCTAGAGATCCATGACCCTGCAATAGAGCAATTAAAATCATTGACAAATCCGAAAGAAATTGCCAATTTATTTCTTGAGGTGATCATTGCAATAGTTTTTCTTCTTTTGGTATTCTATTTGAGCCTACCTCAGTACCATCATTATCATATGCATTGTATCTGAATGCTTGGCTTAAATTATTTGCTAGAGCTGCAACATCATAATCCCTATCATGGACATCATCCTCATCACTATCCCTGGTCCTGTCTTGCAATGCAGTTCTTTTGGTATTTCTATTTGAGCCTACCTCAGTATCATCATTATCATATGCACTATATCTGAATGCTTGGCTTAAATTATTTGCTAGAGCCACAACATCATAATCCCTATCATGGACATCATCCTCATCACTATCCCTGGTCCTGTCTTGCAATGCAGTTGGCCGACTGCACACAACAATACAAGAGACATTTTTAAGGAATTAAAGCTGGCAGAACCATCTAATTTGGAAAGACCTCTTAATAAAACAGAGATGAATCAGTGACCCCACTCGGCAAAGTAAAAATGAAGACAGAATAAGAAAATTTATATACTTCCAAAACATATAAAAAGATGAATAAACAGATAGAAGAAATTCATTCATTAATATTGAACTTTGTACCATACAACTCCTGATTAATAATTTAGATATGTTAATAATATTTGGAAAACGTCATGGAATTTACTCATCTAGTTGATTAATGCAACATTGTTTGTTGGTAAATGAGTAATAAAAATTGAATTGGTTTCGTTTTGTATGAAGTGATAGCATAAGATATAAAGAAGAGGCATACCCACAAGCCCATCCGTGAACATTTTCAACCATGTTACGCTCCTGTAAGACGGTAGTGTGCCACTCATTCCATTCATTATTTTCCTAAAGCAAACAGAATAACAATGCATGAGCATAGAAAAAATAAATTGAAGTCATATAACTTATTTTGACACTGTCAATATTTGCATAGACACGAATCTTTTGCTTTAGACAGCATTTAATACATTTTAAAGATTCAAGTTTCACAAAAAAGTTCAGAAGAGCCATAATCAACTAGTGTTTTTATGGAAGTTATAGTCTGCAGCTTGGCGAGAAGTCTTGAAAACAGATCATGCCATATCAGATGATGATATGCATATCAAGCATAGAGCAGAATAATGGCAACAAGCTGATAGAAAGACAACAATACTGAAAATATTATCCAGACAACTACAAGAACTGAAGAAATGCAATCCGTTCTACCTCTTTCTGAACTTTTGACATCACATATGAACAAGTACTGGCTCTGTTTCAAGTTGGAAACGCAGAAGTAAAATATAAAGGAATGAGGCATAAATTTAACCAAGTGTCAGTGTATCACAGACCTGAAGATATGGCTGAAAGCGTTTATCATTGTCTCCCAACTGAACAAGTTTATTTGATATTCGAGTCATATGTCCAAAGTACCCTGCTCGGGGTGCCTGTCTTCCTGTAACAGGTAAAGTCGGCTGCAAGTATTGAAACACACCATCAGATTTTCACTTCAAGTCACACATAGTTGTAAAAGAAAAATGAGGAGAAAATAGAAGATTTGAAAAGTAAACAGGACATATCAATTTCCACCACAAACAGAACGCCAGGATCCCAACAAGGTGTCTTCATGTCATTTTGTGGATTTTTTTTTCTTTTGAGCAAATTACATAATCCTCGTTTCATGATAATTACAGAGAACCCCTCACTTTTCAAAAATTTCAGAAACCTCCCTTGAGGTTTACTTTTTTTAACAGATTCCCTGTGTTAGCTAAAAGTAAATATACATTTTCCATTTTACCCGCTATTCTATTTTAAAATCACTATATAATTATATATAAACTATATATTTTCCTTTTCTTATTCTCATACTTTTCATTTAATTAAACTACTTTAGTTTAAAAAATAATGATAATAATAATAATAATAATAAT
>CAIGRB010084198.1:0-40369 GCA_903798255.1 Fraxinus quadrangulata | reverse complement strand
AGACAGTTTAATTTTGGATTTTTATTATTTATTTATTTCCAATTAAGTAGTTTACGTCTCTGTGTGGGGTATTTGTAGTCTCAACTTTCCAATCCTCACACATGCCAGTCCTAAATTTCTCCACAATGATAAATGAGCTAATATGTCATGCATGTGATTGGAAAATCAACCAGAATGTGCCATTATTTAACAAATAACTACCTGATTGAGTTCACCAGATAGAGTAGGATTTTTATCCGTCTGAAGAACTTTTTCAACCAAGTTACACTCTTCAAAAAGATGATCAACAATGGTATTATTTTTGCTTTCCAAGCATGAATATATTATACTCTCCACGTGATGATGCAAGGCATTATTGTATGGATACCTGCATCAGAAAAAGTATTTCTAACATGAGTGCTTCCAACTGCATCTTCTACGGGACAAAAGATTAAAGCTTTCTTTTCTAGTAATCAGCCAATTAGTGTTATTAAACGCCAAAAATTAATAATAGAAGTAACTTCTTACTCAAAAAAGAGATCAAGGACCCTCTTAATTGTCCCTGAACTGACCAATTCTTTCTCTGCCACCTCATTGCCAGTTTTCAGCAGCTCCACGATGAATTCCACAATCTATAAATAGGACGACAATTGCATAAAATGTTAAAACGCCAAATATGTGATCCTGCGTCCAACCAAGGATTTAAATTTGACATCATTTTGAGGATTGCATGAAAAAAATAACCAAAATTAACATACCAACCTTTAAACGGTGTATCCCAAGAGGAGGCCGTAATTCACCATAAGTTGTAGGTAGAATCTTCTCATCAGATGAAACTCTCAACAGAGTCAGCAAGTCCCCTGCACCACAAATATGTCAATGCTTATCCTGTTGGTTACAAATTGAAACAACAGGGCACTCATGCCAAGCCACATGTTATGAAGTAATTTCGGAAAATATTGAAAATAAGGGCTTGGATGATATTTGAAATTTTCCCTTTCTAGCCCACATATATACATCAATTTCCAGATCATGCCAGTAAAGGATAACACTTACCCCAACCCAGCGGAATTCATACACAGTGAAAAAGAACATAGAAAGTATAAGCATAAAGAAATTTTACTTATCGCCAGTATGTCTCTACCTTTTCCACTTGACACATGTCATTGCCTGCCTAGGGAAGTTAATGGATCATCTACCATTCTGCAAGGTTTATTTCACTAAACCTAGCTTCTACCTTGGAAAATACCAGTCTGAATTGACAGTTGAGGAAGATTCAGTAAAAAACTGAATTCTTTATTGCATTCCAAGGAGTACAATAAGGATGTCATATCTAGGGCAATCTACCAAGTCTGCAGGGTTATTTCACTAAACCTAGCTTGTCCCTTGGAAAATACTAAGTCTGAATTGATAGTTGAGGAAGATTTCAGTAAAAACTGAATTTTTTAAATAGAGTATGCCTAGGTTTTAAATACAGTCCTAATACATAATCTTGAAGCAAAGGTTATTTACTTCTAACTATATCTTGGTATATTTATAGCTATAGAATATGTCATTCTGTCAGCTATACAACCATCAAAAAAAGGCTATAACTGCTTTGTTTAGAATCCTGCTCTTATTACCTTTGATCCCAAATTTATTTGGTACAAGTCTTGGTTTGTTGCTACATATAGTTGAAACTGTGAAATACAGCCTACATAAAGAACGTCAACAAACAAAATTTTGCGTGAAATATTTCTTAAAGATCGCATAGCTACGTGCCTTGTCATAACCATTCATAGTTACGTGCCTTGTCATAATCATTCTCTGCAAAGTATCACTTAAATACATATTTTCTTCTGGATAATTCTACGAAAAAATAAGCTTAACTTTGGAAATAAACCAAAAATCAATATAGCAACAGTCGTATAAACCATATGAGTCAAGATTCCACGAACAAGAGATCTGACAAGTGGCCCCTAATACATGTAACAATACATAAAGGACTATTTTCTTTTGGCTTGTTCTACTGATCATAAAATGAATATGTAAATATGCATATAAAGTAGCACAAGAGTAATTACTAATATAAGCGGTAATGGACTCACCCAGTTTGGGAAGCATTGCACCGACAGTATCAGGATTAGCTAATTCATACACATGCTGATTTTTGAAAGAATACATTACAGGTGAAGAAATTGATCTTCTTGGATCCAACAAAGAAACACACACGGACAACGAGTTGACAAGGGCAGATTTTGAATGTGACTCTTCAAGTGCATGATCAAATATCCGTGCAACAAAACTGCACATAGAGAAAGTCACAAATATTCATATCATTTATTCAAATAACAGGGTAAAAACTGATCTACAAGGTGGGGAAGAGTATTCAGGTTTATTCATAAAACCTTGGGCTGGATAGTTTAGTGGCCAGAGGTGATGGAGCATTTCGGGTTATTGCGCATAACGTTTCTGCAGCATTGGCATGTACTTCAGGAGGATTCTGGAGAACACAAAAGGTATATCAATTATATCTTCAGATGATTTACATGTCATTAGCCAAACAATCCTGCATAACAAGTGTAACTAATACGCCATGCTGATAAAATTGCAATTAAGCAAGCCTCCATGTGCCAAACACCACACTTTCCCTTCCAAATGAACAGATATCAAATATGGCTGAACCAGATACAGCGGAGGAAGAAGGACAACCATATACAAGGCAACATTGACAGATGCAACAATCCATCAAATAAATTTCTGTTTAAGAATTCCTTCTTCCAAGGAGGTACACATCATGGTATAACCATGGCGTATGAATGAAGTTCTAGATATTCCTATTGTCATAATAATATATCAAAAATAATATGTGAGATCTGCAGATTTAAGGTTCTGTAAGCAGTGCATGATTTTCATTGTGCACTGAAGCCAAAGCTGACAATTAGTTTCATGCCACTGTAGTAATACAAAAGGACATGCGGATAAAATAATAAATAAACCCAAGAAACCACATATAGTGGCAAATAGAATGCAGGGGAAAGTGGCGAAAAGGACAATGATATATTTACATAAAGGACCCAAAGCTGCATTAGCAAATATAATAAAGTGAAGGTGACTAGAGAAGTGTGAGAATGGAGATAAATTGATAAATTTGTTAGAAAAACCATAGAGAACATGCAAAATCTAAGCTAAACATAGCCATAGTTACTAAAGAGCATTATATTACACCACCAGGCTCAAAGAACAAATATAACCACCTTGATATAACTAGGAACAAAAGCTACACAGGTAACTATTGACAATAGTAATTAAATACACTGGCAGTCAAGGCTTGGTTCAATTCTTACACCAAAGAAAGGGTTACATGTATAGCCATGAGATTTTTTTAGACTTACTGATGTATCCAGTTTGTCCACAATCATTTCCAGTAAGCTGCTATCAGCCAACCATTGTATCACATCCATCGAATTGGAGTATAGATGATCGTTGGCACCAACAAGTCGCACCAACACCTAATAATAAAGAGTTTATGACAAGAGAAAACCCACTGAGAGCAATAAAATATTATTAACTGCATGACAAAGTTTGCAATTTATATAAGACATCAACCTCCATGATGGATGTAATGCCAATCAGATCAACTAACTGCTTGAAAACATCTTGATGGGCCTGGACAGAATCAACATCAGCTAGAATGTAAGTTATCTAGTTAAGAAAATATTGTCATTTTAAACAAAGCAAAAGAAGAAAGCTTCAAATAGCGAAGTTCACATCTTGATTCTCCTCGTTCCCATTACCACAAGCCTTAACCGACGGAAAATTATATTGAGAATAAGGCTTAATATGTTATTGTATCTCAAGCCTTCCTAGCTTTACATTTGTCAAAAGATTCAATTTAAAATGCACAAAATTCAATCATTTAGTAGTTTAATCGAGAACAAGAGTACAGGGCTGCTAAATGAATATGGCAAGCAAATCGCAAGGACTACAACAAAAAGAGACATTAAACCCTCCTCAACCAAAAAATAATTACAGCAATAGTAATAAATTTTGTTTCCTAAACATCACCTCGCTTCACTACCCATTCCCTCTACCTATAGAAAACCTAGGGGCCAATTTGGTTTTTGTTTCAGTTTTCTGTTTTGATTTTGAATTCATTTTCATTTTTCTATTTTGAGGGTCAATTTTAAGATTTTTAAAAATACATTTGATTTGTCATTTCGAAAAATTATTTCTCAAAACAGAAAATTAAAAAACCCGTTTGGTTTGAAATTTTGAAAAATTATATTATAACATTTTATTTCATTCTATTCAATCAAATCACTAAAAATAAAACAATTTTATGTTAACATATTATCAATTAATATATACATTTTAAAGTTGGTGAATCCTACAATATTTTTTTCTCGCTACAAAAGTAACACAAAAAAATAAATAAATAATAAATTAAGTTTAAAATGTAGGAAATAAAAATAAAAATTAATGATGTGAATTAATAATATTTTTATTTGTGTTCATTTAAATATTTTTTTAGAATTTTATGTAAATAATCATTGAGAGTTTGAACTATTTTTANATTTATTTTTTTTATTTTTTAAAAAATTTTATTTTTAAAAATCTATTTAAACACTTGTTTTTCATTTTAAGTGTGTTCGCAAAATTGAAAACAACAAACCAAATGCACCATAAGTTTTTCATATATAGACTTGAGTTTCTACCTACTCTTTGCTAGCCCTTGGATTTTTTCCATAGAGAGATGTGACCCGAGTCATTCATAGTTTACCTCCACATTTAGAATAAAAAAAGCATTATTGGAAAAGAAAGCATATGGTGTTGACAACTCATTTAAGCTCTTGGACCTGATATGAAATTTGTTTAATTTAAACTCAACAAGAAAAGAATCTTAGCATATTCTAAGTGTAGTATACCTACCTATTACGAATATGAAAGTTGTTGACCACAAATAGAGTAATATAACCTTAGGCGTAATGCTATATCTGTCATAAGGTAAGCCAAGCACATGTCCCTAAGTGATAGAAGTCAATAAATAATGGGAATAAGCCATTTCCTCATTTCTATTCTACAATGAAATGAGTGGTTATGACTCCTGATTATCGTTCGCTGAAAATGACAAATTATAACACAACATGTTCAAAATTTTCAACAATCAACAAGAGTACAGATGCTTTATTTATCAGTGGCAGCAATAGAAAATTGTTAGGTGATTGTTTAGAGTAGATGAGATAGGCAGAAAAATATGGAGCAAACCGAGTATAAACTCCTGGCAGCAGGAGATTTTTCATGTCATCTTTAAATCTGGGAGTTTTAAAACTAAAGTGAGAACTCCCAAGTTTATTGAGATCTCATGCTAAAAATAAAATTATTAATCATTCAGTTTTATGCATGTAATAAGCAAATTGCAGAGCGATACATTATTTCAAACCATACAAAACAAGGTATCAGCAATTAAAATACAGACTTTAAGGCAGACCTTTATTCTTCGCCAGCCCACACCACAAAATATATTCACATTTAGAGAGAGAGAGAGAGAGAGAGAGAGAGAGAGATTAAACTCAAATTACCTTTACATAATTCATAAGTGGAATAGTCTTCCTCAACATTAGGCATATTACAACCTGCAATGAAAAGAGAAATTAGATCAAACAATTACTCTTATCATAAGACCGTACCAAGCACTGAACAAGAAACATTCTTGATTCTACAAAAAAAAAACTTATATACAACAAAGAGTACCTTACTAAAATATCCAGCCAAAAGTGCACTATGGGCATGATTAGGTTGCAGAAAAGAGAACAGTAAATCCATAAGCTGCAGAGAAACAGAGAATACGTCTGAAATATCAGGTACTAGAACACCAATTTGGTCAGTAACCACGTTTTTCAATTGTTTGATACACGATCTCACCTCCTCTTCCTCCACCAAAGTCTTCAAGATGACATCAATCTCACATGTAAAAACTTCACAAGCAATGAAAGGAAACCTACATTATGAAATAAATATTAGCATAAGAATGGACTATTCTCAAACAACCACTATGTACTGACCCTTTAAATTACAATTCAAAAAGCAGGAAAACAGAGAATTTATAGAAAATATAGTGATAAAGTAATGCATAAAACTTAAAAATGATCATTGAAATGCTTTTTCTTAAAAGTTATCTCAACTCACTTGAACATTCGTTTGCTATCCGCATCATCTGGAGACTCCTCAACAATGTACTCCAGCAACTGTTCAACCTGAGCTCTCTCTCTCAAACTAAACACCAATAAATAAAATTTCACATTGTCTTCAAGGAACTTCAAAACTAAAAGTGAAACCAGCAGGTCATGGTAAGGGTGTGATTGCCAAGGAACCATGACCCATTAAAAAGACACCCATAACATAGATGACAAGACTAATAAACAGAAATATGCAGTTGAAAAGAAAAGGCGCCGTACAAATTTATGAGGCGATTATTTAATGATTTGCATTCTTGGATTATCTCTTCTTCATCCAGAAGCTCTTCCAATGTAAAAGTTTCCTTATCCAACACCGACTCGACCTAAATGTAACAAAGAAAAAATTAAAATATTACCAACGGGAAAAGGTACAAAGGAGGAAAACATAAACCAGAATCAATAGTGAAAAAACCCACCATAAGAGAGATAATTATCAACAAAATGCAAACATAGATAAACAAAACATCTAGTCCAACATGTATAGAAGCACAAACAAATTGATCCAAGTTCGTGTCGACCCAGTCGCTGAGTCTTTAGTACAGCATAAGATTGACTTGTTTATCTCTAAGCAAATCTCAAACAAGTTATTTTGCAAAGTTAAAAATGAGTTCAGTTTGATTAACTTTGTTATTTGCATGTTACTTCAGTTATCAATCCTCTATGAGCTTAACTCCTTTATCTAATTAGACAAGCTTGAACAGGCCATGGATGAGCCGAGCTCAAGTAGAGTTCAACTGGCTCAATCATTCTAAAACCCTAGGCACATATTGTTTACCTCAAATGCAGCATTGAGATTAAGGTTTGCACATACAATAACAAAGATCATTCAAAAATACTTCCCACAATGATTAAATTATTATTTTTGAGCAAACAGAGAAGGTGGAGTGACAGGCAGCAAAAAAAAAAGGAACTAGAAAAGAAGGAAAGAAAAAATATCTGTCTCTAGAGATTCAAAACAACACAAAAGCTAAAGATGCAATTTTTTTTTTTTTGGCCACTTCATTTTATTACATTTTCTAAGATAAAAAATAGTTGGAATATAAATTCTTGATATCCTAGAATCAAACTGAACAGAGTAATTATTAGTAACTGAATTTAACAGAATGGCTGCAAAAATTAATTCAAATTGTAATTAAAAACATAAATTCATAATTATTTAAGGAGGATACAGTAAAGTTAGCACATTCATAGATTGCAAAATCTTAACCAATCAATCAAAACAGAATCGCCAATTTCACTAATTAGAATGACTATACATAAGCTCAATTCATTTCCACAAAAAAGAAAAATTTTAAATCAAGTCAAGAAAAGCTTCATTAAACCAGAAATCAGGCAGTAGAACAAAAATAATACTCCTGAAAAGAATAAAAAGTCAAATTTCTTACTTACCGTAGAAGAAGCAGAGAAGGCTGGGAGTTTCCAAAACATGTCGAGTTTCTGTGTGAGTGGATATATATAAGCAGAAAGAGAAAGACAGACTACCTTAACAAAGATGGAGTTCTGAATTTAGATCTGTAAACCCTAAATTTAAATCCAGGCGAGAACCAAATAGAAAGAACTCCAAAATTAGACAGGCCTTTGAGCAAAAATCCTGATTCCTGAAAGATGGAAAACGAAAATGAAAATGAAGGCCTCTTTGAAAGAATTTGAAAGGGTGCGGATTGAAAAGTACAAAATGAGCTTGGGATTTGACGAAACCAATATAAAATTTACTATGATGTTCTGTATGTATATGTGGATGTGAGATTTTATATATGCATCATGAACTTTTACGTTCTTTGTCTTTTTATTTTTGATTTTTGCGGGTATTGCATCATCAATGGTACAGCGCATTATGGCTCATATTGCAAACCGGGCTTCTTAGTTTTTCAAACACAAATTTGAAATTTTAGTTAGGGTTTGTTTGTCTCTATTTATTTGAAAATATTATTTTCTACAATAACATTCTCCATCACACATTTAAATAATAAAATATTCTACATACAAAGTACAAATCAATAAAATTTCTTTAAATTTTAATCACACATTCTTCAAAAAATACTATTCAAAACTTCATTCTTTCTCCCATAATGGAAAACAAACAGGGCCTTAATTTAATGTCATCGACTACAAATTACTTTTTCCTTTCCTTTGTAAAAAAAGTATTTATTGTTATGATGTGTAATTATAATTATCACTTTTTTTAAAAAATAGTATTTTTTAAAAAAATTACAATGCTTGAAGTTTGCAAGTGAACTTGACAACATCGTATGACAAAAGAGGGAAAAGTAAATTTTAATTAAATTTTTATAGTTCAAAAATTGTCTCTAAATTTTTAATATTTCTCCTTAGAAATATTTTTGTTCGTAGGGAATAGGTGGAGTTGTGTAGATCGAGTGAAAATGGAGATTAATAAAAAGTGAGAACGAGAACAAATATTATGGGGGAAAAATGGAATTCAAATTAGCTAGACGGGATTATGCAATTGTGAAGTTGGAAAAGTTGATGGTCGATTTGAGAAATTGATCTTCCTTTAAATTAATGAGTTGCTGAACTTTGAATTAAAGAAGTTATTATTATTTTGACAAAAAAATAAAACGAATTAATATTTGGCTTGGCCTTCAAAATAAAATCATTAAAAAATACCATGCTAAAGTTTACTATTTAACTCAATTGTTTCAACCCACGTTTGTATATTGATTGCTCTTTCAAATTGAAAACAAAATTTGACATTTATAAGTAATTTATAAATTTTGTCAAACAAGGGCTTAATAAAACAATAAAAAAGTTTTTGATGATGAGAAGTTGGTTTAATTTATTAAGTTGGTTTCATGGTAGTTAAAACTTAACTTTTAGATTGAAAAGCCTGAAAAATAATCTAATAAATATCGATACTCATTTTATACTAAGCACCGATAACATGTCATATTAATTCATTGGTGGATAGGATTGACATGTCAACATTGCTTAGCATCAGTTGAGTACCGGTGCTCATTAGGTCATTCATCTGAAAAGTCCAATACTTAACGAAAGGTAGAGTTGAAAACGACACATAAGAGTATATATAATTTAATCATTTTTTGATTTTTAGTGCAACCTTAGCACAATAAAAATTGACATGAGTTGTCCTATTGCCTTTTTAATTTACTTTCCCCTCATGTTTTCATTAATCCTTGGTGACTTAAATTATTGATCACGTTTAACTTTAATAATCAAACTACCAAATCCAACTAAGTTTTTAACTTTTCTTTTCTTATTGCCTAAGCCATATCATTAAAAGTTAAAAGAGGCTTGTGGCGCGCATTGCATCCCCCCGCAATAAAAGAGGGTTAATCACAGTAAATTTTATGTAATTAAGATAATGATCATTGAAGTTATTTTCTTAGTATAATAATTAATCAAGTTTAATATGTCATACAGATGTTAATTCGATCAAAAAAATTGATATTAAACTCTACGTAACACAATGTTGAAAAATCAATGAAATTACTTTCTTATAGTAGTAATTATTCGAATTTTAATATTAAAATTTTGATATTAAATTCTACATGACACGATGGTGAAAAATTATTATCAAATGACGTTATTTATTATGTCATGTCAATAAAAGTAATATTATTTAACACCACTTATATTTAACGTCATAATATATGGTAGCACTAGGAACATTAAATTACAGATTTCATTAAATGAATCACATAATTTCACTTTTAATTGAATCTATCATATATTACCATATAAATTGATGTTCTAGCACCGGTGGTGGTAAATAGCATTATTATGTCAACAAAGATCGTTGCTAAATATTTATTATACAATTTAAGCCCAAAAATCGGATCAAAACTAAAATTGCATTACAATTTATCTTCTGAACGTATTTAATCCTCAATTCCTAACTCCACAATTTTGTTGACTAGTGAAATAAATAACACATTTTTGGTAACACGTTGACATTTAATAGTGTGATATAAGATTTTTATGTTATTTTTTATTGAGAAATCTAAAGTTTAGATAATTTTACTCCCCGTAATGAAAATTACAAAAGCTTTCCCTTGAAAACATAAGCTTCTGACTAGAAAAATAATCAATAATAATTGCTTAAATATAACAAAATTTATGAAATAAGTGATAAAATAAAATTAATGTCGAAATAGATTAATGTCTGTGTGTTAGTCATGCAGTAAAAATAAATGATAATAGTGCTAGTGTGGTTTTTACTTAGTGTAACACATTAATAAAAATAATTTGGCTATGGATTGATAATTGCAAAATATATAGTTAAAAATAGTATATCTAATCAAGTGTTTTTGATAAATGAGCTAACGTAGGATCGAAATTTGTATGAGTCTACAGGAGCTCTCAACTTGAAAAAGCACATTATCATGGGTCTTAGCCATGTCACACTATGACCAGTGTTTTTTTTTTTTAGCCAAACAAAGCACTACTAGAAAATTATTCAAATATGTTCAAAAGCAAATTCTTAGTTTCGAAATAATTTTTTGAGTTTTCAAAAACTCAAATGAACCCTAAATGGTTAAAATTAGGAAAAATTATGGGTCCACGAGTAAAATTATTTTATTAAAAAAAATGTAGTTGTAAATAAATTTCAAGAAAAATAATTTAAAAAGATTTGAATCGAACAAACAGAATATAGCATCTTTTCATTTTACATTCTCATAAATTTAAAAACATATGTTGACCACTTCTATTTTTTTTAATTTTATTTTTTGTAAATATCTCCAACAACAAATTAGAAAATCAGTCATTAACAGAATTTGAACATAAGGGAAAATTCTTTAAAAATGGAAAGGGGTCATTTTAAGCCCCTGTTTGACAACCACTCTAAATTTATTTTTATTTTTTTTGAAAACGAGTTTTGAAATAATGATTTTTTTTAGAATGTGTGGTTAAAAAATAAGAAAGAATTTTTATTGACATATAAAATATTTTATTGTAAAAATGTGATTGAAAAATGAGCTTGACAAAAAGAGCTTAAGCACTTTGTAATTTATTCATTTATTTATTTTTGCTTTGAAAGATCTAGAAATGGTAAAAGTAAATTTTCTTCATAACAAACTTATGGGGGTGCTAACTAGCATTAAGATCCACTTGGCATGCCTTTTAAAAAATCAAAATGGATTTTTGAAACTCAAAAGTTGCTTTTGGATTAATTTGACTAATTTTAAGAAAGTGCTTATTCTAATTAAAAGTGTTTTTAGAGGAAACTGATCCAATATGACTTTCTCTAAAAACTTCCAGAATAATTCTTTTAAAAATAGTTTTCAAAAAAAAAAAAATGATTAATTTCTTCCAAAAACTCTTCAAAAAAAAGCAAAAGTAAAAGTAAGATTCATGCCAAACGAAACCTTATATAATTCTCTTCGAAAGATAAAGAATTTCTAATTTGCACTTAAGTCTAATGTGGACTTCCTCATATTTCTTCTTGACGATTAGGCTGTCTTTGAAATTTATGGCAAAATTTCTCACGTAATTGCGTGCAAAAAAAGTCTATATTTAATGAACAAATACGTGGTCTAAGAAAAGTTTGGCAAGTCTACATAAAAATTCACTTACATTACATTTTGTGGCTTAAATCTGGGTCTTCGAAAAATATTTTGAATCTGAAACACCCGCTACTCTCAGAATAATCGTGTATCGGACATATACTCGAGGACACATGATCCGACACTCAAAATCATATAGCATTAGCCATGCATGCAGTGGCGGAGCCAGGATTGAGTGGTACGGGGGGTTACTGGGTTGGACAGTGGGCTACTGCGTAGACAAGAGAAAAAAATGGACTATAATCAATATTTAAAAAAAAAAAAAAAAAGGGCTTGGGAGCCCACCCCAGCCCACCCCTATCTCCGCCCCTGACTATGACCACATAATAGTTTACAAAAATTTACCATCCCGATCATGTTTTCGATTATTATAATAGAAGTTTGAATTTGTTAAGTTGGGATTTGGAAATAACATTTTTTAAAGTGCGTTGAATAGATTATAATTTAATTTTAATATTAGCCGGCCTGTACAGTTATATAGTGATTGTGTTGTTCATGTTGTTCGGTTGAATTCAAATGTCAGTTTGAACGCGCGGTCAAATTCTCTTTTTTACGGATTCTTGAACGATCAAATTGCACTCTGGTATGACCAAACTTGGCACAACTCGTGCCCATCCTTGACTTTCATATTCACTGATTCCTTTCCAACTCCCTTAGACATGTCTTTATGTGGGGCGATTTTAACTGAAGTCATTTGCATGGTGATCTCCAAGTGCCACTATTATCTAGAGATTGGGCTTATGCCGGAGCAAATTATGATACCCTGATAGAATAGACAGGTTATACCTTGATATCTATACTTCACCATAGAATATAGTTTTGTTACCCTACATCATCCAACTCCCATAAGACCATACATTTCAATTCCACTACTCACGTGGATGGCAAAATGGCAAGGGCGAGGCTATGATGGCCCTCCTCGTTCCCATCCAAGTGGAGATTTTCGTGCGGCGGGACGAGGGATCAACATATTCCCATTTACCTCCATTTAATTATTTCATTTATTTTTTAGATGTGATTTAAATTTGTAAGATGAAATAAAAAGATTTGAGGAGGGTTTGGGGAATTTGGGCACAAATATGATGCTCGTCCCAGAGGACGGTTTATTTTGCCATACCTAATTATACCTCAAATAAGATAACATTAAAAACTTTTAAATGCGATTTAAATTTGAAAACATGTAAATAAGTCAAAATAAAAAGATTCCAGGAAGGTTTGTGGAGTTCCGACGAGACTATGATCCCTGATACCTCGATAACCTAATGGATGGAGCGGGAATGCATCCCAAGGACGAGTTATTTTGCCATCACTAATTACACCTCAAATTTAGTAGGAGTCCAAATCCATCTATATCATACACGGTCTCGTGGGTGTATTAGAGTCAAACTAGGACTATAAAATACACCTTTTGTTCCTAATTCAAATACGTTTTACAATAGGGAACAATACAATACAAATATAAAGTGTTTAAAACATACAATTTCAAAATTAAAAATTATGTTTTAAAATTTCAAAAATCACATTATAATTAAAATATATTAATGTCACAATATTACAGTTTATGATTACAATTACGTACTAGTCACAATTACATAACGCCAGCCACAAATCACAAATTTTATCGATCACAAATTATAAAATTAATTGATCATGCATTTTTTCTCGATCACAAATCACAAATTTTATGTCACGATTTATTTATAGGTTATAAATTCTCAAATTAATAAGTCAGTAATATTTCTCGATCACAAATTTTATAAATCACAACTTCTTTATCAATCACAAATTATGAAATTAATTGGTGACGCATTTTTTCTCAATCACAAATCGCAAATTTTATAGCTCACAATTTATTTACCGATCATAAATTTTTAAATTAATAAGTTACATATTATTTTTTAGTAACAAATCACAAATTTTATGTCACAACTATTTTCAGGAGCACAAATTATCAAATTAATTGATCATAACTTAACAAATTGTGAATCATAATTACAAATTAAGTCGCAGTTTCCCATTTTTTGGTCACATTTGATCGCAAGTTATCTATAACATATTATTTATTGATTACAAATTAACTAATTTATTAATCACAATCACGCAACCATCGTGGTCAGCACGCACCATGAACTACACTACTGCCACCAGCACCTCACTATCTCTATTTACAACCACCACCATTCCCACCAAAAAAATCCCCAAACTCGCAGACGCCACCACCACCTCCATTTCCACCTCCTCAAATCCACCATTTTCTTTACCTCTACCACACCAGAACCATCAACATCACACCAACACAGATGAAGAAAATAGAAGAGATGGGCATGAAGAACGCCAATGTACACGAAGCAACAACGATGGGGTGCTCGTGCGCAAAGAAAATAGATCGTTGTTGCGCGCGAAGCAATGGCGATGGCGTTCATTGCTGCTTCTTCGTGCACAACAATGTCCTGCTTTGTCGCTGAGCATGAAGTAGTAACACTAGGCGGCGATGTTGCGCTTGTTGCCGCATGCAATACGTCGCTGTTGCCCCTATCGCCAACGGAGGTGAGGAGGAGGAAGATGTTGGGTGTGAAATGAAGTAGCAACATGAGGAGATGGTGTAAAATGAAACAGCAACGAGATTGTGTGAAATGAGTTAGGGTTTGTTGGGGTAGGTGGATTGTAGGTGGTAGGTTAGTTAATTTAATAATATCATTATTAATATTAAAAAGTAAATTATGATCTGATTTTTGTGTAAATAATTCTTAAATTTGATTTTTTAAATTCACAGTTAAAAAATAAGGGTGGGTGTTATTTCTGCTTTACAATATTCAATTCATTGTAGGAATTTTAGCCCATCACATTGGTTTGGCATATAATTAAAACTTGAAATTCATTTTAAAAAGTCAATTTTGTTAATGAGAGTAGTCTAAATTTTCATATTTATTCGAACTATGATATTTCTTAACATGTTCCATAAGATAATGACTTGTCTGAGAATATCAAAATTCATGTACTTATTTTTGAATTTTAATGGAATTCAATTGCTCGATAAAAGTTAAGGGGTTCTAATTCCTGAATTTATCCCTTAACCATAAATAGAAAATAATACTTTCCACTTGACTTCATTTCCACACTTGATTGTCAAAATTAATGGGCTCGTTTATTGCATATTCAAATAAATCCACAAATACTATTTACTTATTTATCATTCTTTTTATCTATTTTTAAATTAAACTATTCATAAATTCTTCCGAATGAAGGCTAATTAAGCTTCATGGAAATAAAGTATCTCAAGGAATTAGCTGAGCATCTATCATAATGTTGTAAAACAAAAAAGATATTAGAATCACTCTGATACCATTTGTTGTGAAATCAACCACCGGATTGAGATGTTGAAATTATATGGCACAATAATAAAGTATTTGATCAAGTAAAAGAATAATAAAGACAAGAAATATGGCAAATGAATTAAGAGATTTTATTAATTCAAGAATAATTGAGAAGAGAGAAATTTACAATGGATCATATAATTCTAGTAATATATTTTCTCACACATATCAAATTATATAGAATAACCTAATATTTATAGAGAATATGTAGGGAACGTTCAAACCCTCTTGGTAGAGTTGTTGATGAAAGAAGATGCCAAATAATCGAGTTCAAAACGAAGTAGGAGAAGAAAACGTAGAAAAACCCCGAATAGAACAGGCGGCGCCCATGCCCAGCGCCGGCAATTTGCCCGAGTTTTTTTTCAAATTATTTTCTCCATCCCAAACTCTTCTTCAAATCTAATACCAATTTCCAACTTCCAATGAGCTTCCAAAATAGAATTTCAACTTGACATAGGACTCCAATAACATTCAAAACTTGAATTCTCCTTGACGTGCAGTTTAATTAGAATTTTTCAACACTTCAAACACTTCAACAAAGAAATTCGGGTCACACCCAAATTCCAACAATCTCCATCTTGACACGAATTCCATCAGTGAATGAATTGGCTTCTTTAACAATAACCAGAAAATTAATTTATCCAACAAAATACAATATTCCACCTCTTTCAATGAATCCAAGCACTACTCTTCTAAAATTATCTCAGATTTTCAAAAATCATAATGATTTTATAATTTATCAAAATAGGCTGTAACATACCCCAAAGCAGAATCTAACACAAATGCTTTTAAAGGATGCCCCTTAATAGATTGTACACATTCTACTCCACTTAAAAAATGCTCAACAAAATCAGTATTCACATACCCTTTTCCACTGGGTCTGTCCCTAAAAATTTATGGCACCGCAAGTGATGGTGGCAAAGCAGCACTATCCATATCTCCTGAACTCCATTGAGCAATATTCTTCAAATCCGACCATTTATGAGCTCCTAAAGATATTGTACCAAATTGAATGTCCACCACGGTACTGAACTTATGCTGACTAACTTTTCTAAATTCTGTATGATCCTGCAAGATGTATAACTGAGACCTCTTTTGTCCCTTCAATATAACTTGGGCACTCTTACAAACATTCAAAACTCCACATCCACCAAAAAAATTATAACCTTTTAAATCAAAAAAAGATGACAAGATAAGATTTTTCTTCAAATTCGGAACATGTCGAACGTGGCCAATGTTCTAATTGTTCTATCTAATAGTTTCAATCTGACCTACCAATTTCAGGAACTCAACAAAGTGCGTTGTTTTCTATAATCACGACACCTTTGGAAACAGTTTCATATGTAGTAAACAAGTTCTTATTAGGATACATATGAAACACACATGCTGAATCAAGAATTCAATCCTCATCTGATTTAGGCTCAACGTCAGAAATAGCCAAGAGATTTCCATTGATGTTCTCCGCGAGGTCTGCTTCGCCTGAAGTATCTGATTACTTCACATTCCTATTTGCAGCCATCATTTTTCCATTCTGCAATTTGTAGCAATCCTTCTTCATGTGCCCCTTTTTCTTGCAGTAGTTACAAATCTGATTATTGAACTAAAACTTCGATCTGCCCCCAGAACCACCATGAGCAATAGGCATTCTCCATCTCTGGTCTAAAAAATCATATGCTTCTTCTCTTTTGAATACAAAGCAGCATACACTTCCTCTATGGTGAGAATATCACGATTATACAGATCGTGTCTCTAAATGAAGAAAACAAAGCGGGCAACAAACACAATATGATCAAGGCCAAATTGTTTTCATTATACTCTACTTCCAAAGTTTCCAAATCAGCGACGATCTCTTCAAATACAATTAGGTGATCTTCCAATGATTCTTCTTCTACCATTCGATGAGAATATAAACACTGCTTGAGGTTCAACTTATTTGTTAGACTTTTAGTCATGAACAATTGCTCCAACTACTGAATTCTCCTTCAAAACGTCCTAAAGAATGGTATTCGATAGATGAAGATGAATACAAAAAACTGTCTTCTTATCCTTCCGTAATTTCT
Organism: Fraxinus quadrangulata; assembly: GCA_903798255.1. Lineage (NCBI taxonomy): Eukaryota > Viridiplantae > Streptophyta > Magnoliopsida > Lamiales > Oleaceae > Fraxinus > Fraxinus quadrangulata. The sequence continues at coordinate 23,195 of CAIGRB010084198.1, read as the reverse complement.
CCTCGGCGGTAAAAGTTGTTGACATCTTGTCAATCCCAGTAATGCATCATCCAAATCCAACTGTGTGAGTATTGCACGGATCTTAACCTGTCATAGCGAAAATGTAGTGCTCCGATCCAAAAGAGGAATGCCATACTTCATGGAAGCCATCACGAACAAAAAAAACCTCGAACATATCAAACACTGTGCTCTTGCGAAACTGCTGAACCTAGGCTCGGTACCACTTGTTGTGAAACCAACTACCGGATTGAAATGTTGAAATTATATGTCACAATAATAAAGTATTTGATCAAGCAAAAGAATAATAAAGACAAAAAATATGATAGATGAATTAAGAGATTGTATTAACTCAATAATAATGGAGAAGAAAGAAAATTACAATGGATCCTATAATTCTAGTAATCTATTTTCTCATACTTAATAAATTGTATAGAAGAACTTAATATTTATAGAGAACATGTAGGGGACATCCAAACTATCTTGATAGAGTTGTTGATGAAGTAGGATACCAAAAAATCAAGTCCAAAACGAAGTTGGAGAAGAAAACGCGAAAAAAGTCGAACAGAACAGGCGGCGCCCGGCAATCTGCCTAATTTTTTTTCTCAAATTGTTTTCCCCATCCCAAATTCTTCTTCAAGTCCAATACCAATTTTCAACTCTCAATGAGCTTCCAAAATAGAACTTCAACTTAACATATGACTCCAATAGTATTTCAAATTTGAATTCTCCTTGACGTACACTTCAATTAAAATTCAATACTTCAAACATTTCAACAAAAGAATCTGGATCATACCCAAATTCCATCACAAAATAATATTTTACAACATAATATAAAAATACATATACATTCTGGTAGTCAAACTTTATAAACTTCTAATAATTTTTACCTCAGAGTAATATACGAGTAAATCTCTTTCTATAATCTTATTTTAATAGATTTGGAATTACTCACATTAAAAATTTACAAAGAAAACCAAAAACGAAAAAATTGTCCTTTTTGGTGTTTTCAACTTTAATCAAGCCAGAAATTTTAAAACGCGTTTTGAGTGTTTTCAAAGTAATTTTTCAAAATAAAAAAAAATACATTTTCAACAATCTCGAAATGGACACTCAAAATACAAAATCCAAAATGAATTTAAAACTCAAAACACAAAACTGAAACACAAATAGAACGACCCTAATATTTTGAAGCAAAAAATCATTTTTCCGAAATTTTGTGGTGTTAATGGACCTCGCATGACACATGTGGCTCCGCCAATACCAACCATTTCATGTACATTTCTTTCTTCTAACTTGTTAAAAGTCAAAATAGAAGTGCATCAATAATTATAAATTGAAGCTTCATAATATCTGCACAACACATGCCCCCGCGACTAGGGGCAGACCTAGCACCCGACGAGCCCCTGCGGTCGTCGGTACTGGATCCGTCGGGAACAATTTTTTTTTTAATAATGAATAATTGTTTTAGATTATATACCTAGTAAGTTCTTTTATTTTCAGTTATTTGTTGTAGCTCAATTGGTCAGAATCGGAAGATGCACGTAAGAGGTATCAATTTCGAACCACTTCTCAATAATTTTATTGTCAAATATTTTAAATTCTACAATTTTAACCAAAATTATATGGAACAAGGGTGGGGATCAAACTCGTGACCTCTCCATTAAATAATGAAGACTTGACCATTGTAGCACTCATGGAATTTAATAATAAATTCACCAGAATAATATATACAGTTGTAAAAGTTCAAACACATGCTATTCCTATGAATTATACAAAACTTGACCACAATATCACTTGATGAATATTGTTAATTTTTACAACAAAATTATATATGTTCAATTTGAACAAAATAATTGTTATATTTAAATTTTAGACCTTGTTTGATTTACTTTTTTTTCAAAATACATTTTTTTCTTNTGCTATTCCTATGAATTATACAAAACTTGACCACAATATCACTTGATGAATATTGTTAATTTTTACAACAAAATTATATATGTTCAATTTGAACAAAATAATTGTTATATTTAAATTTTAGACCTTGTTTGATTTACTTTTTTTTCAAAATACATTTTTTTCTTCTTTCATCTGCACATTTTTTAATAAAATAATATTACATGCAAACTCAAAATTTTTCCTTATTTCTAACCACACATTTTTCATCAAATCACTATTTTAAAATGTATTTTTTACAAAAAAAAAGGGCATAAAATGTGGCTCTTAATATTTTATTGCTGAGAACGGTTGACGATTCACGGTCGCCCGTGCTGACTCGAAATCCTGGATTCGTCACTGCCCGCGACCTAACTCATCCATCTTCATTTTATCGTCAATTACTGCTTCATGCACATGTATTCTAATTTTTATTTCGTCTCTTTTAGCATACCATGTATCAATGTTATTATCATCTATGCAAACTCTTGGAAGCTTATACAACCATAAGACGTCATATGTAAGATGTAACTATTATATATCATACTTTAAAATGACACAACTTTGTAAACGCGTTTCTCATATTGAATATGAACTCGAAAGCACTATAATTTTAGTGCCAAAATTAATTATTTGTTAAGGCAAGAAGTTGAAGGCATTAAGCATGAACAGTTGATGTTGCGTGTCACTTTTTATATTAAGCTTTCGTTTAAGAAAGTATTTATAAATGGTTTAATTTATAAACAAATCGAAATGAGTGACACATAAGTGAATGCTATTTGTGTGTTCATTGTAATGTGGTGGATAAGTGCATCGTGATCAATGTTGAGATGTAAACTTGGAGACAATGGATGAGTTGTTTTCTTACAATAAAACTCAATTGAATTGAAGTAAGCTCTCATATGTAATCATTATATTACCTTTAGATATGATGACAAAGATATTGCATTAATAGTCTTCTTTCATTGCTTTTACAATCATGCTACATTGATACACTTACATTCTCCTCGACATTAACTTACACTCTTTCATATGAAAATATCTATACTATTGATTTTGAACACATCCATCATATCATTGAACATATTTCTTCTATGTAGAAAGAATGTCAATCACATTGTCAAGAACAATGTACATATAACTTAATGGTTGCTTCTAATGCTTTCGAACGTCTTATTGATGTTTAACTAATTCAAGAGTCATAATGAGATCCAGAGATAACTGTTAATAACAAAATGCACAATTTTGGATATGATGTAGACTGTAGGTATGTACTATTATGTTTATGTATTTTCTTGCGAGTTTTCATCGCTTTTAATGTGCTTTGTATAGTTCACATATAGTAAATTTGTATATAACGAGTAGCTTTCACTTTATTTGAGAGAAATTGTTAAATAATTGCATAAGTTAGGCGATTTGATCATCTGCATAAATGCGTATTGTCAAAAATCAGTAAAACGAATTGAATTGGATTAATTGTTGTGAAATCACGATTTAGTTAAGAAATCAAAAATTAGTAGATTTTGATAAATATTGACGAAAAAAAATGATCGAAAAGTTGATAAAAATTATGAGTACCATGAATGTTTGGTGGTAAATAATTTCGAGTAAAAATGATTTTTAAAAAAAATTAAAGACCAAACATGAAATTAGTTTCCTTGAAGTTTTCAAAATCAACTTCTCAAGATAATTTTCTTGTTTTCAGTTAGACGTTAGCTTAAAACCTTCAATAATTGATTATTCAGATAATTCGAGACATTTTAGCGGTCGCATATGTACTCCGTAGAGTGGACGCCACAGTGTGACAGTGCCCTTTGTTTTGTTCAAAATTGGAAATTATTCTTATACATATGTGTGAAACAAGACCAAGACTCTCGGGTCGAATTTCGGGCGAGTCGTCGCCGTCGATATATATCAAAACGACGACGTCCGCGTCGATAGCCGGAACCCACACATATACACTATATTGTACTACATGCTTGTTGATGTTGGTAAATCAATAATAGCAATAATTCACCAGCGATAGAGAGAGAAATGAACGTGAGCCAGGGGGTTGTTCATCCAGTGGAGGCGCCGCCGCCGCTGCAGACCGAAGGGGCGGGAAATGTGCTTGTTCCACGTGTCAGAATGAAGGATCTCCAGGGCATGCCGGGGACTGTAGGCGGAGTATTCTTGCGCTTTTCTCAATTGTTGTTTGCAGTAGTCGCTCTTTCCGTTATGGCCACCATCACTGACTTTTCTTCCGTCACCGCCTTCTGGTATTCTCTTTAATTCTAATTCTCTATGTACAGTCGCCCCTGAAAAATTTAAATGGTTGTTTATTGATCTGGTTTTAGAAGCTTTTGTTGTAGCTATGGAATTGGGACTGTTTATTCATTCTCCAGCAAAAAGAAAAAATTGAATAAAAAGAAGAGTATTGCTCGAATCACTAGGATCAGTTTTCATAGGCCAGGATTAGGCCTGTACACGAATAAATTGTTAATGCACCTCTTGGAGCTAAAGGTTGTTATAAGCACCTTATAAGCTTAGCCAAACAGGCTAGTATTGAGACCAAGTTGTGTATTTTTGTCTGTATAACTGCCCCCACTTTCCAAACCCAAAGAAAGGCTTTTAAAGTTAAGGGAGAGCTAGGAGTACAGAACACTAGAACAGGCATGCCTAGCGTATGAGACGATTGAGGCTTATACTTCTATCCTACTGCAGCTCAAACTTGGAAAACTCGCACAACGTCAGTTTCAGTGCCTGTTTGGTTTAGCCAAAAAAGCTGATAAAAATCTTAGTCAATAATTAATTTTAATCACGCATTTTAGACCCACAGTTTTTATCAATTTTTCAAACACATTTCATGACGAATACCAAAATTTACTGATTTTTAGCAAATATCAAACAGGGACTTAATATAATGCACTACATAAGAATGACATGTCTTAAAAACCCCAAGCTTAGTCAAAAAGGAAAGACTGAAACCAAGATAAGTAAACCTGATCTTTAAGGGGAAAATCTCCCTTAAGAATGTGTACTGTGCTTTAAGACGTCCTAGTACTTTTTGCATGGAGATGATCGAGCTTATTGGCATACTGTAGAAGATTGGACAATCCATCATCGTGTGATGATCACAAGTTCAAGCCTGAAGTAGTTCTTATCTGTTCAAGGAGATTCAAATATACTCATGGGCATTCGAAATTTATCTCTTCTTTGTAACGTTGATCCTGAAGCTTGATCTCCATCAGTACATTTGATCTTGCAACTTGCAGAGTATTGTCCTCGTTATCATAAGCCCAAAACTTGGGACTCAATAGTTATTTGTATCAGGGTGACAATTATCTCAACCCACCTTGTGACTACTGCTTTGTTCTTGATCTGGATGCCTCGTAAAAGCATGTAATTTTCCTTCCAGCATTGATTTACTTCTCATCCATTTTAAAAAGGCTGGCTTTTTGTTTTTTTCGATAACATTTTAAAGTGGTTTCAAACTCTTTCAACTAGCATTTCTATGGTCAAGGTTGTGGAGAAGCCCTATAGTTGCATTCTTCAGACTCCTGTTACTTGCAAAGTGCACTGTGAACCTTTCATGAATTTTCCAAACGAATACCAGGTTAGAATACAACGTATGCACTGGCTATTTTTAAAAGTTGTGGAGAAGCTCTGCACATTAAAGGATCAGGCATTCTATAGAATCATGTTAAATCTTGAAAAATCTTTAGGTGGTCTATTAAGTTTTGGTTCCATCATATGAATTGATGGAATGCATCTTGTACTTCCAGAGTATTGTGCAATCACGACTTTCATACTAAAGGGTGCTCTGGCCAATAAACTGTCCTGCAAGGGCTTATTTTCTGCATGTTGCCTTGACCTCAAGGTTTATCTTGCTGGTATTGTGATGTTGTCATCTATTTGGTTCACAAGCCCTTGACCCACGCTAATTAATTTTGTTACACTAACAGCATAATAGTTCCTCTGGCTTAAGTTTCCTTGATTACCTAGAACCTCACAGGATTTTTTTGTCTCTAGGAAATTTGCTGCAAACTTAAATATCTCAAATCCAAACTTAGGTTAGACTGCAAAACTCTCAGTTTTATATTATAGCATGAAATTGCTTGGAACTGCTTCCTGCACTTCGATTTTAGAGCTATCTCAACCAAATCTGACCATGTTTGGGAGCTCATGACGTACTGAATTAATCTGGAACCTTTGGTAAAAGATAATTATCTGATAGCTGCTAACAGTAACAACCATTGGCTTTCTCCTAGAAGATTTGATATTAAAAGTCCCTCTTTCTTCTGGTTGGAAATTATGGTCTTATATGCACCTATTCCTTTGCAACTAAAATAAATATGACTCAGTTTGATTGCCCTTGCAATGATCCTGGCACTGAACTCAAAGTATTTGCTCTTTCCAGCTATCTTGTTGCTGCTACTGGTTTGCAGAGTATGTGGAGCCTCGCACTGGCAATTGTTGACATTTATGCCCTTCTAGTAGGACGCCACTTGCAAAATTATCGAGCTGTTAGTTTATTTTCTGTAGGTGATGGGGTAAGTCTATTACAATTGTTTGCTCAGCACAATCATATATTTTCATAGAGGATTGTTGGTATAGGACCAGACAAACTGGATTTATATAACATAAAATGCAACTTGTCACATTGACGTAGGTTGTAAAAAATATATTGATGTTGGCACTTGTTAACGTACATGAATGTGATCGATTAGTTTGGCCATTTTTGATCTGGTAATTTCTTTGCCAGTATTAAGTTGAAGCACATTGAAGTATATCCTTGAGACAATTATATTTAGTATTTTTTGTTAATGACAAAATGCTGGCATATGAATTTTAGGACCTACCATTTGATCTGGAAAAGTACAAAGTCATCAAAAGTTGGGATTCGGTGGGGACTAAGAAGTTTATAGATAATATTATGAATTACAGACTTATAGAGTTTTAGGTGAGATGCTTCCTTGTTTAGAAGTTCTTGCTTGCCTCTTATCTCTCTTCACATTTTTTCTTTTCTTTGACTCGGTTCATACTCTTTAGAAGTGCACACTCCTTTCCTCGAATTTCAACTATTGCGATGGTTACGCTATGAAGCAAGCTAGCAAGACTTCATCAGTCACATTCAATATTCTTTCCCTCATCTCATTGTCATAGGAATCTCCATATACACAAGATTCACCTCTGGCTCAGCAACCATATTCGACTTGTTTAATAGATTCTCCCAAAATAACATTTCCTTGTAGGCTATAATAATGTCAATGTCCATGCCTCAAGATTTGAATAAACTAGTCTTACCGTAAACCATTCCTTGGCAAAATCACTAAAGCTCCCTTTCTTCTTCTTGCATCCTTAGTAACTATAAATAAATTTGGTGTATGTTACACTTGATGCTTGTAGTTACCCTGATTCAATCACTTATCCTGCACTCATTTTCCAAATGGATATTTTCATCAACCTGTACAATCAACTTTTATGGTCTTACTCATGAGTCCCAATCCTATGTTGACATGTTAAGCAGTATTAGATGTCATTAAGAAAGAAAGAAACAAAAATCTTGTTCATTGTACCATTTACTTCTGTTATACTATGTGATGGTTTGATATGAAATGTATCTTTAACTTTGCTAAGTTCAATCTGTCCTGTTTCAGGTCACTTCTACCCTTACTTTTGCAGCCGCCTGTGCATCTGCAGGCATCACCGTTCTCATTGACAACGATCTTGGTGCTTGTGCTAATGATCATTGCACACGGTATGAGACTGCTATAGCTATGGCCTTCCTTAGCTGGTTCACTACATTGCCTTCATTTTTGTTCAACTTTTGGTCGTTAGCATCAAGATGAAGAACACGAGCTACACCCCCAAGGGAATTCACAGCAGTGTTAACTACCAAGTGAACATTTTGAAGTTTTTTCTATAAATTCAGTTTTGTGTTGCCAACCAAAGTTACTCTTGTGAAAGACATACCCTCCAAGAGGCACAAAGTTTCCCAAATCGATAGTCTACCTACAATAACTCAATAATACTACAACAGCAGAATTTACAATGGGGAATCAAAAACACTTCAGATCCATACACAACATATTTTAATTAAATTTAAAAATTGCAAACCGCAAAACTTTGTAATTCCTCCATGATCAATCTTTCCTCTAGAATCTTGTCTGATTTTCCATATACCACTGAGAGGGAACGGGGAACAACTGAATTTTACCTTCACACGAAAGACCAATTAACGAAACAGTAGGCAAGGCAGTGGACAGCGTTATCTTCTGCTAAAACTTTCCACACAATGGCTTGTTCATAAGAAACATGGCGTCCCATTGTTGACACACAGATCCCACCAGGCAAGTAAGCAAATCCCTACAAAGAATTATAGAATTATCTCCCTTTCCATAGAAATGGCATAGCAGCATATGATAAATTGATGCCAAGACAGTATCTGGTTGTGTCAAAATTTCCCAACCACGACCTCATTAAACAAAGTGCAATCGCACAGGATGCTTTTTGCTGGTCATGCAGTAGATATTTCAAAGAAAATATCATTTAAACAAGAAGATTCACAAGCTATATATTGCAATTGAGCTTCTGCTAAATACCATATAACGTCCTTTCAGCATACTAATAAAATATAAATTAGTCAAGGAAATGAAATAAATTATTTGGATGCAATGAAATTACCTGTTGCGTGATCTTAGCAAATTCTGAAAACATCGCTTTGCGTCCAGAATCGTCAAATATCTTGTCTAATGTTATGTCTTGGAGAGCCACTAGAGTGGTTTCCAACATGTCAAGCCCAGCTTGGTTTGCAAATATTAAAATTGGCAGTGCCTGCTAGTGAAGGTTACAAAAGAAGAAATTAAACACAGCTATATTGAAAATCTTTATATCAGACTGAGGCTATTTGATAACAAGTTCATATATCTCATCTAAGACAAGGCAATGAAAGTGATATTGCCCATAAATATCAAGACTTCATGTTGGGTGTTTGAGGGAAGTATGCAAAAAACTATAGAAGTATCGTCCAAAGAAAGGAATCAAATCAAATTCAGAACCTAGTATACCTTCAATGAGCAGCACAAAATGGCGTCTTGGTGATGCCAAAGTGTTTTCAATATTAATTCACCACTCAAAGAGACGGTTCTCAGCAATTCAGTCCCCACAAGATGGCTGCAAAAGCAGAAAGCGTGTTAGAAACATAAATCAATGTAAAGCAAGCCCAAAGCACAAGCTGAGGTCAACTTTTTCACTTTGGTTTCCTTTTCGTGTTCATGTGCATGAGCACACCCAGTAATGCCTTCACACGGAAAGACTTCAATTATTCAAGAATTCCGACAATATTTAACAGGGTTGAGAAATGGAAGTGGCTAGCAACTTCAGAATCAGAAGTATGAAAAATCAGCATAACTAACCTATAGCTCTGACAGATCCAATGTGCAAGTGTTACTGCTTCTGGAGAGCCCAGAGACAGCTTTGGCACAATTGCAGGGTTCAAACCTGACGGAGATATGGCCATGGCAAGCCTCTGTACAGAGGAAATCACACTACGAACATACTGGCATGCAAATGTCGCAACATTGTCCTGTAAATTTCTTTCAAATGGGAATTGGAAAGCAATGGTCAATACTGATCGTGCACTGTAAGATGAAGCCACATATCCAGAGGCATGATTGGCTGCTGGGCGAACTTCAAGATTTGATGTCAAATCTAGAGTTTTATACAAAGTTGAAGCATCCTGTGAATCACTCTACACAAACAAACCATTAGTTATCCAAAATGTAAGCATTAGTACTTTTAGGTTTACAAATTTTTTTATAATAAATAAATTTTACACTATACCCTTTATCTCATCCGTGATTCTAGCGCAAACATAAGCGAATGTAGTGTCATTTAATATGTAAGAATGATAAAAAGCTTACAGAGTAGAAGCCTTTGACAAGAACATATATTCATAATCCTAAAACTTTGAACCCTTCGGAAACAATCTTTCCAAGCATAAACTTATGGTGCACGGTATACAGTACTAGACACTATAATGATGAAGACTTTATATCCATTTTTTTCCTTCGTAGTGTTCAACACTATTCTCTCCTCCCTACAAAAATCCTCCTTACCAAACATGCCAATGTTGTACAACTCGGCCATGTTGCACAGCCGAGCAACAGTAAAAATACAGAGAATATTTCTACTAAAACAGAAGCTCTTGCAGGTGGCTAGAACAGTAAAAGCACAATCTTCTTGAGGAAAAAGATAAAAACATGTTCAGGAAGAGAATCTTTTAACTCAACTGGTTTTGGATCCAGTGGGATTACTCGAAAACCAGAAGGCAGTAGAGGTGCATCATCTGGAAACATCTCATCAATTGGGGCAAAAACAAGCTCAGAGCAGGCCCCCAATGTATTCTCATCAACTCCACTACACATCTGTAGACAAGGATCAATTTATCGTGTATATATCTTTTATTTTGCTCACATCAGTAGTTACTAAGTTCATTCAAATGAGATAAAGATATTTAAAAGAAAGCCACCTGTAAGAGGTGAATGTCTTTCGAAATAAAAGAATCTTCATGACTGAGCAAATCTCCTTCCAAACGAATCATTTCAAGCATCTAAAATACAAAACATAAAAATAAGTGAGAATTTTCAGAATTGTTTTTACTTATAATTCAAATAAAGGTGAATGCTCATATCAAGATCAAGGAAAAGTGGAAGTCAACTCAGAAAAGGCATCTCTTGCAATATAAAGATATCAAAAAAAAAAGATATAATTTTTTTAAAATCAATTCAAAAATTAAGACCAGCCCTTGCTGCTTTCTTTATTTTATTATATTTTGTTGGAGGGAACTGAAAGCTTTGCTGTGGCAACTAAAAGATTATCATAATTCATTAGTTATATCTGTCAAACTAGTACAAGTATATACCTCTTCATGTTCAATTGTGTGTCCAAGTGGCATGATGATTTGGCTTCCAGTGAATCTTGTAGGCCTCATTCCTGGATATGCATATGAGCTTGTTTTCAAAGACGCGGCAGAATAGGCATCAACATTAAAGTCTGCCCACTCTGATCGATGCTCCCTTAGAAATCGAACCAACACTGCTGGAGAGACATTCTGGAAGGAACAAAATAGATTAGTCCATTGAACACTGGACACAATACTAATGGTTTGGATCTATAATATTTTAAAGGATGTCGGATTTTGGTTGAGCACTGTTCAAGCAAATTGTAAAATAAAATCACTTCAGTATAATCGTACAAACAACCTAAGTAGTAATGAACCAAAAACACATTAAAGAAGCCAATCTTAAACCTCCTATATTACCATCCGTGGTTCATTCAGACTTTTAAGTAAATTGTATTTCGCCGAGGATGAACAAATTTATGTAAAGCAAGTTCATATACTCGCATAATTTGATGGAGAAATTTGAGCATGTTTGGCTAAGCTTAAAAGAAAGTAAAGTTACAACTTTTTGTTGATAAACATTTTTGGATATGTTACTTTTTTCTTACTTTCCAAAAAAACATATATTTTCCAAAATAATTATAGTAATTGTTGACCCCGTTTTTCATAATGGTTACCTGGACAACAGATGTCAGGCTGGCTCGCATCCACGAAAGCAAATCCCAACACGTTTAGACCGAAAATCCGGACGGAGAAGGGTGAAGTTTATGGACGTGAGAGATGTTTTACGACGCGAGACAAAAAAGTTCAAACATGGGCAATATGATCAAAGATGATTGCAAACAAACAAGCAATCATAAATAACTTCACCAAAGTAAACAAACTTAACTCAAGCAGATAAATATAGAATGAGCAAGAAAGAAAGCCTAGTGTGTTTTTCAAGTGCAAAAAGTTACATTCCAAATAAATGTTACAAGAGTTGCTTATTTATAGATTTCTGGCCAAGGTGGTTGTCATTGGATAGAAACCACGTGGCTTTATCTCCGAGGCCGACGTCTCACATCACTCAGTCTGTTACGTATTTAATACATTGACAACTGGTTAGCCACCCTATACCCTAGGCTGACAATCCTGATATTCATTATTATAAAAGTTACATCAGTCATTCCTAGAGATCACGTGCAAAATCCTCTAAAAGACGCAAGTGCTTCAACCTAAAAGGAGTTTCGGATGGGGCGAATGCTTCAACCAAAGGGAGTTTCGGATTGAGCGAAGGCTTCAGCTAAAAGGACAAAGGGCATCAACTTCTTCTTCGACTTCTTTATTTTGACCAATTGGGTCTTTGTCAAATCTGACTCATGTCTCCACATGGACTACGTCGTGGTCCCCACTAAGAGCCTCGGTGGCGAGGCATAACAGCAATTATTTCCAACTTTCGACCCACAAGAAAAATGATTTATTTAAGAAATTATTAACTTATAAGTACCTTCTAAGCTCCAAATAAACTCAAAAGTACTGAATAGTTCAACAAATGATTGGCGTGAGACCTATCAAAAGCTAAGCAGTCAATTTTTACACTTAGAACTTGACGGTTAAATTACATACTAGACAGAAACAAGACACATTTTACATTCACAAAGCTTTTGGACAAGTGAACAGAATAATAAGCTGTAAGGCTCAATGTCAAATTAGGGAAGATTGATAAAGAATCACCTTGAGTAGCATAGATGCCTTCACACACAGAATGCCTCCTAGGCAAGAAACTGTGTTTGTACTAGTACTCAGGTTCTTGGACGAATTAATGGCAACTATAACATCTTCAGCACCATCATAGTTCAATGTTGACCAGCCATCATCGCTGAATCCGTTAATAGCATCATTAAAACCTCTGCACAGGAGAAAATATTAGATCATCAACAATGTTACCATAACCACATGCACAATATAGGCACAATTACATCACTATATCTCAATGCGTAGCTTAAATGTACAGGCAACTTACCTGATCAATCTCTGGCTGTAAGTACGGAGAACAGCTGGTTGCCTGCCAAGACCATATACCACCTCGCCACTTGTCTCTTTGGCTATCTGCCTAATATATTGCAATGCCTGTTGTAAAAGCATTTCGAAGGGAATGAAAATCAGGTCTCCATTAGCACTCTACTCAATTGGTCAAGTTTTGCATGAAATGAAAATAAATTTACTTAAAAATACAGAACTTTATGCTTACTCAGTCAGCAACCAAATTTCAATGCTAAAACTATTGTTTATATTATATCTTCTAAAGCGTTGAGTACATCAAACATAAAAGTATTGTACTCACTGCAATTGTCATTTTCTGTGCAACAACTTTTGAAGATTCGTAAAGCGATCGCAGCACATCTGGCACGCTCCAAGGCTGGAAAATGTTGCCTGAGTTGTCAACCTAGTTCTGGACAATGGAAAAATATTATGGAAGATCTTTTAGAATGTATCTTACCCCAAGATTAAGGTGATCTACAACGTGAATGATTGATCCTCCACCATCACATGGCCGGATCAAATATCCAGATGGAAGAATATCTGCTCTTACAAACTGTGAAGCTGCAGCTGGATTTGGGCTGGCCCCGGTACCAGAAAGAGATCTCTCACACACCTTAAAGGAGGAATGATCACAAACAAGTATTTTTATCTCCTCCTTGATATAATTATATCAATGCTTCAAAAAAATTTAAAAATCAAAATCTATCGTTCTAATAGAATTGAGATGTTTCAGAAAAGCAAACAAAAAGATGCTGAACAAAAGCAAACATTATTCCTCATCGAGAGGAAAAACAATAGAAACTTAAAAAAAAAAAATTGTTGTGTTCATCATCCATTTCGTTTTCATGGAGTCATAGATTCTTATGAATCTAGAATTTTATAATGAGAGGCTTTCCATATCAATTAAGAGAAAAAATGAGAACATATTGATGAACATGTTGCAAGCACATTCAGATAGAGGAAACTATTTCTTTGATACAAGTTCCAAGAACTAAATCAATGAGATATCTCAAACAAAGCATCATTCTCATGCAGGAGAGATCTCAAACAATTTATGCATCATGCTCGTGCAGTGATTTAAAATAAGTAATTGACAAGCAAAATCAACATAGAAGCAAGATTATTACAAAATATGTATCGGACAGCTAACATTCACGTATTTACTTACCACAAGACTGCCATTCTCTAAGGTGGTTGTGTATCTCAGAGTCCAAAAATCACGAGCAGGAGCCAGTAGAGTTGGTGCATACGTCTGAAAGCAATGTTTGAAGATTATTAATTATATCCCTTAATAAAGAACATTTTAAGAGTATGATATTCACAACATTCACCTGGGTATAGAGAAGTTCAATTGTTCCTCCGTTTCCGGCTGGAAACATAGTGAAAACTTCAAGGCTCCGACAATCCCGGAACCAAGTATTACGATCTTTAAGGATCTCCGCAATCTGTAAATTTCAAAACAATTTCAAACAGACAGCTAATGTTTGCCAAATCAGAATAGGTGCTTAAAGAAGTGTGTGCAAAGTCAACGTCAAATTACCTTTGGTGGTTCTAAACTTACAAGACCGCATGCTCGAGCAGCCACTCCACTGCACCTATGTGAAATGACAAAGATCCCAACCGAATCCGGACCAGGCTGAAAAAAAAAAAAAATCAAAATCTTCGCATGACCCTTTCAGTCTAAAAGTTGCAGTGATGTTATTATTGGCTGCAAACTAGAGAAAGGATCATTAAACAGCTGAATAAATGGACAAACCTTCATTCCAGGCATTTGGACCCAATCGACAGCAGTTCCAGTAGCTTTTGACAGGAACTCTGCCAAGGTCTCTTCCGCAATTGAGAGAAGCCTGATTAAACCATTTATTAAACATCAGGGAGAAACAGAAACAGTGCCTACAAATATGTGTGCATATCACAAGAATGCAAAGAGAGGAGAATTTGATTCAAGTAAGTTACCCAGCAGGGTTGTTAGCATCTCTGAGAGAATGCTGGGGAGTGGTGACAGCCAACTCGCAACTTGGATCAGTAGTTGCCGCCGATGCCTGTAGAAATTCCTGTGTCAGAATAGAATTTGAAAGTAAACTCAAGGAGAAAGAAATACATATACCAAAGATCTTTGGATCCTAAATGACGAAGAAGTCAAACCCAATTAACGGGCTTAGGACTCATTTGACTGCATATATGCTGGGACTAACGAAAATTATTAAAACAGCCCTCATTTGACTGCATATATGCAGGGACTAACGAAAATTATTAAAACAGCCATGGTATCAACAATCAATAACGTGACTGAGCCTGCGCCATGCCATTGGATAAGTGGCATAACAATGCACATATTGCATTCAACCCATTATGCACGTGCTACTTTTTAGTGCAGCTGAACATCATATATAGTTAGATCATAATAGATCAAACAAGGTGAAACAGAACAAAGAAATTGATAGCAACTATATGTAAAGGAAAATCTCGTACAGTTTGCAATTGTTGGTGCATGTACCCATTCTCGCTTATCAGCTGTGACACCTGCCTCTGCAGGCGATCATTTTCCTCCATCAACAG
Organism: Fraxinus quadrangulata; assembly: GCA_903798255.1. Taxonomy (NCBI): domain Eukaryota; kingdom Viridiplantae; phylum Streptophyta; class Magnoliopsida; order Lamiales; family Oleaceae; genus Fraxinus; species Fraxinus quadrangulata. The sequence goes on along the minus strand of CAIGRB010084198.1, from coordinate 7,798 downwards.
CTTATTCATAGCAGTCAATTTTTTATTCACACTCTGAAGTCCAGTAGATTCTTTTCTCAGTTTCTCCCGACACCTACATTTATCGAAGAAAACATCATTTTTCTAGCCTCCATCAGAATTCAGAAACGAAACAATTCCTAAAATACAGCACTCAATGAAATTTAAACTCCAATCTAGGTTTTCAAGGTCCTGACAATCAAGATTTTCACTTGTAATACCCATTTAATTTTGAAACTAACAAGTATGGAAATGCTCTCCCGAGAAATAAATGAGTAAAATTCCATGTGCATTGAAACTGTTAAAAGACACCAACTTTAAACCTAGCCCAAGAAAGATTGCTAAAACCACTCCTACACATCAAAAAGTTTTGCCTTTACCTTCGATTTTGAAACCAAACTTTAATCTGTTTGGGCTCAATGTGGGAAAGAATGGGGCATTCCCGGATCAGCTGCTGCCGACGCAAAGAGCTCGGCTTTGGACACTCCGCATAGACCCTTTCCAAGGCCTCCACCTGCTCCGCTGTGTACCGGACATACTTCCCACAATCAAGATGCTTGTTCATGCTCCCACTGCTACTCTCTCCGTGCTGCTGTGCCACCATAGCCATTCTCCCAAAACCTTAAAATTACCCAAACCCCGCAATCCAGAACCAAACACCTCACGAATAATTAAAAAAAACTGAATACTCTGAGCATCCTTTTATACTCCTGTAGTCAACTGAAGAAGGTTCGTTGAAGCAGAGATAAATTTGTTTGATTTATAATTTTTTATACTCCAAAAGGATAAACTTGACGATCTTGATTGAGGCAGAATATACTTGGGCCTCTAGATGGCTACCTTATAAAAATAGTAACAGCCAACAACAAAAGCTAAACAGCCTTGTAATGTAAATCATATGATACTGACAAAGTGTCGACTTTTCCCCTTTCTTCTTCACTCTAAATCACCCTTCAGCAACGCTTTAATACTGCTATAATTGTTCACATTAAAAGTCCAAACCTTCATTGGAAGGAAGCTGAAATCTGTTACTTTTTGACACGCGAAACCACTGATTTTCACCCAAGAGCGACAAAATTTATGAGTTTTTCTGCCGTGTTACTGCAGAACCTCTCACCTTTTTCTTGCAACCATACATGTTACTCGTTTGTTCAATACTTACAAAAAAACAACAACTAAATTTCACCAAAAATATTCTTGAAAATGGGACACGTGGGAGAAGTGTTTGTTAACCTCGTATCAGATAAAGACCAACTTTCAATTGGGATTTCAAAAAAATTTAAGGAAAAATGATAAACAGAAAGCTCTCTCTCCCTCTCTAAAGAAGAAGAGAAGACTGGTAATACTGCTGCTAGCTCCACTGGTAATGAAGGTGTGAACTGCTCGAAAATCTAAAATGGCAGATTTTTATTTTACGCGCCAGTTTGCCGCTGCAGCTGTTACAGTGCATTCTGCTGCTAGCTCCACTGGAATTCCTTTTTGGAAATTTATATTTAATATTTTCATAGTTAAATTATTAAAATTTATCAAATTGTAATAAAATTTTATCAAATAATTGATTAAAAAATTGTGAATTTTACGAAATACATAAAATAAAATTAATTGACTAAAATCTAATTTTAATCCTTATATATCATAAATGGAACATGAATACTTGCCCCATATTTTGTTCTTTAAATTTAATCTAACAAATTCATTTTCGATTAGGATTTTTTTCATCGAAATAAGTTTAAACGTGAATTCATAAAAAAAAAAAAAAATTCACTTTTTAAACTCAAAATTTTCAAAACGATCACTTTTGCCAAATCTAATTTCAAAAAAATTACAGCTCCCTTAAATTTTCTATCAAATCACATTGCACAAAATTTTCTGTCATTGGCCTTGCACTTGCTTTCCCTCGTAAACTTGTTCAGAAATGCTTACTTCTTATACTATTAGCTCGTCTCCCCCATATATCGAAACTCATCCAATACTATTTATTAAGAAATTGTTTGATAAATTTTAGAATTTTCAACAGGTCAAATTTTAGTTTTGATGAAATAATTTTTTGTTGACACCTGGATACTTGCTGTTAATTAGTGTTGCTTAATTGTCTTTGTCAAGTTCTGTTTTCTGCATAAAATTGATCGATGAATATAGCTTAGCAACCTCTCTCTCCTGTTGGAATCATCATCAGAGGTTTTCGCAAAAATAGATAACATTTGGTTGGTTGTATCTGTCCTTGATCCTTAAATCACTTTTTCCTTTATCAATGTCAAGTCCGCTTCTTGTATTTAAGAATGTCTATTGTTCGACTTATGATCGAGCATACGTGTTGGGATTCTAATGGAGCGATATAATTAGGCATGTTTGTCGTGACTAATCATCTATTTAGTAGTGCTTCTGTTTTTACTTTTGCTTTTTGTATAAAAATTTCTTAAGAATGTTACTTTCAACTTCTTCTAAAAGTTCTTTCTAGTTGAACAAAATTCATTAAATCTTCAACTCGACTTTGGATAATTGTGAGTAACCAAAACATTTTTTTTTTTTTTGAAAATTATTTTATAGATAAAATGTAAATGAATTGGTTTGAAAATTGAAGAATTGCAGAAAGGTTTTAATCTATTGTAATCAAAATAATTTAATGGACAGAATAACTTATGTTGGAGTTGGACAACTTTTTTAAAGATGTTGGATACATTTTTAATTGAAAGTAATTACTTATTTTGGCAGATAAAATATACTGTAAAAATAAGTAATTTATTATTGACTTTGGCCAATAAATATATTTATTTGCCCTTTAAATTTACTTATTTATTTAAATACTATTTTTTAACTTAACCAAATTAGTGATTAAAAATAAAATTTGTATCTTTGAAATTCACACATCCAAATGTGCATGATAGTGAACTTTTTATAGTAAATTTTGATAAAAGTTATGATCCGTTTTATAGGTGAATGTGAAAAAAAATTCAAATTCCATGTTAGTTGGAAAATAAAAATTCACCAAATCCATATGAATTCGTTTTTCATGAAAACAAATAAAATGCAGCTTAAAGTAATTGTACCTTAAAATTCGAATTCTATTTCCACGCTACAATCAAACGATCAAAGTGAAATTCGTTTTCTTCGAATGTGACATTTTTCATGGAAAATGTGACAATCAAATAGGGCATTAATGAAATGTGTGATTAAAAAGTTGTGGGACCCACATAATATATAATTATTATTGATTTTGACTTAAATTAAAAATTAAATTTTAATCATTACCAAACATGGGCCAAATCCTTTCGTAAAGTTCTTGCGGTGCATTCTAGTCCCTAGTCGGCGAGACCATGTTCACACACAAATCCAATATTAATTATTGAGAAAGAGCTCAAATTTTGCTTTTTAATCTACTTTTTGGCATGCGCGGAAAGATGTCTACACCTATATAAAAATGAAATATCAATAAATTTAATATTTATTATATTCTTAGTACATGTTTAGCATATTATTTTGAAAAATATCGAATTAAATAATAATAAAAATAATATAGACCGAGAAGGGTAGATAAATAATGTATCATCGAAATCAAACTACTAATATTAATTAATTGAACAAATCGAAACTCGATAATTTCTTTTTGACGAAATTTAATATTTTAAGGAATAACATTATCGACTATCTTATCGATCTTGCATCACATGCGATGGAGAAAAAGTTAGCAAGAAGAATAATAATTTAACAAGAATGAGTTAGAACGTATCTTTAGGGTGCAACGATTGTTATTTTTTAGAACTAATTTTCTAATTATTTAAGCTCTAAATGTCACTTCACCCACTAACCACTTTTATTATATATATTTTTAAATTTGTTTATATAAAGGTGAACCAACTAAATCGGTCAATTAGTCGACGGCTTTGACCTCTGTGGATGCCGATTACATCCGGCTGATGATATTATGATGTCATATCATTATGATTTGAGTTTTGCTATAAATACATGACCGTTACACACGCATGACAGCAGATCATTGAAAGATGAAAAAATAAATAAAAAATCAAAGCGACATTTGTAAGGATTTAGTGATTATTTCCCGGTACTTGGGGATTAATTCATATGATTTCGATATTAAATGTAATGATAGTTGACTTGTTGGAATATGTGATACGACTTAAAATTAGGGTATTTCAATAAATAAAATGAACAATTATATTGTGTGGTTAAATCATTTTTTTTTTCACGTTTCGAACATTTTTAATGTAATCGAATCCTTCCTCGTGAGAGCCAAGGAATAATGACTCATTTCGTTATATATTTCATTAATGTCGCATTAGTGTTATATAGGCCATGTTTTTTTTATTGGCGATGTTAGTTAACAATACTCGAGAGCCAAGACGTACTCCCTAACAAAGTTTTCCATGCATGCCAACAAACAAGGTTCATCCCTGGCAATGGTTGCATGTCGGCAAGATTTACCCCTTGCAATTGTTCCAAGTTGTAGTTATTTCAAATAATAAATGATAAGGCCTTGTTTGGTTCGAATTAAAATTAATTTTTAATTCAAATCAAAGTCAAACAATCAATATTAAATACATCTTTTATGGGTCTCACAACTTTTTAACCACAAATTTTAAAAACTTTTATCACGATCTATTAAAAATATAATTTTAATATCCACCAAACACCCTTAAATTTGTTGGTCAAATGGGTTGACTAATATTACGCATGGTCATTTTAATTGAAATCGAATCAAAATTGGAGGTGTCCAAAAAAAAAACAAATAAATTAGGAATTGAGAACCGATTAGATTTGGATCGGTTCTTGATTTCTGAACCAAATTGTGGATACTTGAGTGGAACTTATTTTTAATGTGATTTTTTATTTATAATTTATACGTTGACAAAAAAAAAAAAAAAACAAAAACCTTAAAACCCCAATTTGGGGAGTAATTTGCTTAAAATTCTGGACTAACCTTATGAAATCAAGATTAGTTTTTACTTTTTTGCATCGTCTCACATCAGCATTTCAGATTTGTTAGCTAGATTTTCTATATTCCACAAATATTATATAGTAGCGTATTAGGTATATGCATTGAGATTATCTATATATAATGTTTATTAAGTCCTTGTTTGGTTCTCATTATTTTTAAAATATATTATTCTTTCTCTTATTTTCAATCACGCATTGATCAATAAAATAATATTAAAAGTAATTTCAAAAATTTTTTCTTATTTTTTAACCACACAATTTTCATCAAAATACTATTATAATATGCATTTTGGACAAAAAGGGGGCTCGAACTGGCTGGAAATGTATATAAAAAAAATATAATCTTGCTACATGTACCCCAAAGGGTACATGTTGATTTACCCGACCTCACCCCCTCCCTGACATGGGGGGTCTGATCCCACGCATTTATTTGATGTAGGACTCGATCACCATGTGAGGAAGGAGGTCGGGTCGAATAAACCTAAGTGTACCCCAAATGAAGCAAATAACATAATTCAAAAAAATATTATGAGTAGAATCGAATCAGAATCGATAGTTCAGGTTTAAGTTTGGTTCCAATAATTACAAGAACTCAATGGTTCCATTTATAATTCCATTTATAACACACTCGAAGTATAATGAGTTGTTTTGGGGATTGAAGTACCTGAATCAACCCACCCAACATACATGTAATATTGTGAGATATGATTGAGTGATAATTTTTTCAACCAAATAGAAAAAGAAACTTTCCCACTCTACTTTTGATACTTCATATATGTGCAAATTATTATGTAACTCCATTATGTACAATTAGTATTATTCAGTTAATATTGAAATGAATGAAATTGATCCACTTGTATGAATGTCGTTAACTTCTGTAGGTTTGTTGTCAAAAGGAAATTTTTTGGTTGGTTTGCAAATGAAAAAGAAGTTGGGGATGTTAATTAAAAGAAACATAAAGAGTTAAAACGAGACACTTCCCAACTTGACCTTTAGAATGTGACTTCAAAAGCTTCAATTTTTGAACAAAGTATCCTATATTTCTCATTTGTTACTATTAAAAAATTAATTGCTAGATGTTTTTAAGTAATTATTTTGTTCAACGAGATTTTAAAATCATTTTTTTTTATAACAAATACTTTTTCCACGTGTAAATATTAATTTATTTTCTAGAAAAGTAGTTTTTACCTAAGACGAAACATATTTATTTTCTACTTTGGCTAGACATGATTTTAATAAATTAAACCCAAAACAAACAATCCTTATACAGCTTTATTTAGAAAAAATTAGAGGTGGGCTTCCCAACTTTTTAGGCATCGTGATTTTGAATTCTCAATCTTCAAAAGTGAAATTTTATGTTCCCAACTTATTTAAATTTGTGAATTGGGGTCCCTAAATGATACAAAATTTCAATATCAAATTCCGCGTGGAACTTTTACGTGACTCAAGATTGAAAATTAGTTGCAAGTAATTTCAACATTTATGTTGACAATTTTTGTTACGTGGAAATCCAAATTCACAAATTTAAATACGTTGGAGACTCATAACCAAATTAATTGAAATGTTAAAGAATACTACTGGTCTTGTTTGGTTCGAATTAAAATTAATTTTTAATTCAAATCAAAGTCAAACAATCAATATTAAATAGAAATGTTAAAGAATACTACTCTAATTTTGTCATTTAACCCCTATTTGAGAGTTGAGATCCATTTTTGGAGAAAATGTATTTTGAAATAGTTATCTTTTTGGAGAATGTGTGGTTAAAAAATATGAAACTTTTTAAAATTTACATATAAAATTATTTTTATGCGAGAATGTGTTGCGGTAAATGAGTTAAAAAAATGAATTTTGAAAAAAAAATATGGGTCGGGGCTAATTTACAACTCCAGTTCATTTCAAATTAGTTTGTCCATGAGACGTGATTTTGAGTAAATTTTCAAGTAATCTAAGTTCTAGCCATCAATTGCTTACGATAATGTGACAGATGTGAACATGTCCAAGCAACAAAATGACAACAACAGTTGCATCAATATAGTACAATGGTGCAAGATGAACAATTACAAAGTCAAATGTTTATGTTTTTTTTGTATGTTTTCCTTTGAACTTTAGGTTGATGGGATTAACATTCCTTTACTTTGTCCCTCATCCCATTTTCCCAATTGTTTACTTTTTTCTTTTCTTGATGTGTTCCTAATGAGTGGAGGGTTCCCATCTCTCCCTTTTGTCTTTGAGCCATTGCCTTTTTCTCCTAGGAAAGAATAAAAAATTCAATTGGGCCACACAAACTGACCCTAGGTCCCTACCATGCTGTGGGCCCGACGGAATTTGATAGCTGAATCAGCACTTGTTTGATTTAGATAAAAATCAATCTTTTAATAAATTTCGACAAAACTTGATGGAATGTGTCATTAAAAAGTTACAAATCACATCAAATGTGTAATTAAAATTAATTGTTGACTTTAACATAGATGTTAATCTAATTTTTATTTTTAAGTCAAACAGGGGTTCAATATAATACTGACATGGGCACTGCTTCAATGGGTTGATATCGTTGAGGTAGAGATTTGGGCCCACCACTTCTCACCACATTTAGCCTCAATTGATTTAGATAAAAATATGATTTTTAATAAATTTTAATAAAAGTTGATGAAATGATTTTAATCAATTTTTTAAGGAAAATTTTCATTACTAAGAGATTAAGTATGAAATATTTCAAATCTTATTTTAATAAATAAGGTTTACGTTTTCAAAAATCAGATATTAATTTAAATTTTATTGTTAAATAATTAATTAAACAAAAATTATTAATTAAATATATTAGATCAAAATATTATATAATTTATGATCA